>OESO01000035.1:252497-429063 GCA_900240985.1 Crithidia bombi | reverse complement strand
TTTCGACGAAGAAAAGAAGGACGTCGTTCGTGCGTCAGGACGACACCGCACTCTCGTCGTAACCCGTAGTTTCTTCCTGGAGTGGGGTGAGAATTGTGTGTGTGGTAAGAGGAGGGAGAACTGAGGTTGGTGTGATGTGTTGCCTTCCCCCCCCCTTAGATGTTTCTCGTGGGCCTTAGATCTCGTCAAGATATGCTTGTGTCGATGTCTTCTTTTCGCACGTAAGCCGCTTTTGACGCGTAAGTCGTTTGCTTGATGGTTGTTGTCTTCGCTGACGAAACTCGGGCTGCGTCCAAGAGCTACACGTCTAACGGGGGGGTGTCCACAGTCGACGTCGTGCACACTAGGCTGGCATTGTCTTCTCTTTGCCTCCTTCCTCTCCCCATCATCTTTCTCGGCGGCTGGTACACTAATAACACGAGTAGACACCCGCACCACTGGAGTAGGCTACAAACCAAACAAATAACATCGGTAGGTAAAGACGACGCACTGCGCACAAGCAACATTGTGAAGAGGGTAGTATCTTTTGGTTTTCTCCCTCTTCTCTTCAGCCGGTCGCGTGGATGTCCCCGGCGGCGTGGCGGTGCTGCCAGCTTAGGCGTATTTGTGGTGATGACTGTGCCGTGGTTGCGGGGAAGAGAGTGAAAGGTCTTCGTGTGGAGGTTAAGTGCGTAGTGCTCCCTCATCCACCAGTGATAAAAAGACGAAAAGCAAAAAAAAAAGATGGGTCGTGGCGCCGCTTTGTCCTTCCTATTTCTCAAATTTTTTTGATTAGTAGTAAGTTGTAGATGCTCTCCAGTGCGGTCCCCTTCGTTCTCCCCCTCACTCTTCCGTTGTCTCCCATCTGCTGGGACGAGGTGGTCAGCCGAAGTCGGAAGGGGAAGGGAGATGGAGGAGTGGATGCGAGCGTGAGTCTACTTTTGTGTTGCTTGTCTTTTTAACTACCGTGCGTTTCTCTGCGGCTTCCGTGCGCGGGTGTCAGGCTATCACCTTCGCTGTGTGTCGACGCCGTAGGGTGACCTTCAAAGAGCGACGCATCGTCTTCGCTAAATGGTACCACACACTCACAAGCACGTAACCCCAGTTTGTGGGCGTAAGAGTTTGGAGTTGTCCTTTTTTTGTGACTCTTTTAGTCGACTACTGGGCGTCCTTATTGTTACTACGCCTCTAACCATTTGTGCGTTCGTTTTTCTGTCATTCCTTTTTTTCCACCGACGACCTCATTAGTAGTAGTCTGAGAGCTCAGGAGGCAGAGGCACCTGACCCGACGTAAAAGCGTGCGAGCGATCCCATCATGACGGAGGCGGCCCCCGACCTAACGGGTAACCTAGTGCAACTTAACGCGGCTTTTAAGACCGCCTTGTCGAAGAGCAGGAGTCGCGACCATCACATCGGCCTTTACATGCCCGACGAACAGTTCCGCAGCAACTCGCGAAAACTATCTCGTGACCCCTCGTTGCACATATGACGTCCACCCTTGATGTTAGTCTTCACCAGAGCCTGCTCCTCCACGCACGATGTCGCTTCAGCTCCAGCCACATAAAACCGTCGCCATTGTCTTCGCACCGTACAACACCACGCAAACGTGCATACACTCACAGTACACACACTTGTCAGACACGCCGACTGCTCATAGCACATAAAGCTCTTTCTTTGCTTTCACTCTGTCCGTCTTGTGACTCCTAAGTTGCACGTAGTGTGTGGTGGTACTGGCTCAAAGCAAAAGTCGCTGTCGTTGTGCACTAGGCATTCATAAAGGTGTTAGTCCAACCGCACGTCACGCTTCCAGTTTCTGTGACTAGAGTAACTGAAGTTCACGTGCCACCCGCGCGGCATGTGCGTGCCACTTTGAATGCTCCCGGCTATTCGTCATGCTCGCCTGCACCGTGTACTTTCGTCGCTTGGGTGACACGTTCGTTGCTACGTTCTTAATTCTCCAGATTGTTTGAGTTAGTATCACCGTGTCGTCACTACCATCCGATACTCGCTCCTTACTCTCGTGACGAGGAGGTTTGCTTGAAGTTGTCGTTCTTATAACTACTGTTTATGTCACTGACGCAAAGCATCGAAACGTGTACGGCATTTTGCGTCTCCTAGACGTCATGTTCGGCGGGGAGGTGGTGGGTCCCCCATGCCGCGTACAAAGGACGTCATGCGGGCAACTTTCTTACAGTTCGACACCCTACGGCAGTAGGCGTCTCAAGAGTAGAGTGGAGGAACGCTCTGGAGGTGCAGTCGACGTCGCCAAAGCACTACCATTCCTGCGGCGTGTCGCCACCGCACATGTGTGACACCGGCTGATGGCCGAGGCCGCGTTTTCCTTAGTCGCCCCGTGATAGCTGCGGTCTTTCTCTGCGAGCGAACGCAGCACGAACGCACCGAATACGGCTGACTCGAATCGTTACCGGTCGCCGACTCCAGCTGCGCGGGCGTAGACTCGTCACGACAGGGGATGTCGACGGCGCCTTCGCATCTGCTGGGTCGCCATAGCTACCGCCGCTGTCCCTCCCGGGGCGGCCAGCGCACTTCTCGACGGCACCGTCGCATTCGTTGTCAGAAACCGCACGCGCAACCGATGCAACGATCTCTACCCGCAGCTCGAGCACCACGTGTGTTTTGCGGCGTGCTCCCACACACGAGGAGCATTTCCGGACGTCGCATAGGCGCCGGTGCGCTCGCTCCATCCGGCGTGTGGACGCGGCGTGGAGGAGAGCAAGGAGCGGCGCCCCAGTACTTACTGTCGGAGAGCTGCTTTCCGGTGAGCGGCGTAGGCAGTTCAGGTAACACTCCTCTAACATTAGTTCGTCAAAAGCCTGAACTATGTTCGCAAATCCCTCGCACGTAACTGGCGTGTACTACACTGATTACGCGTTCTTTCTAATCGCTCTTTCTCCTAACGCTCTCCATCGTTTGTTTTTGTAGTAGGCCGACAGAGGCACTCCCTGAAATTGGGAGCCCCCGCCCCCCCGCGTTACCTGCGTGTGCACCACCATTACATAGCGCCTCAAGGACTAGATCGCGCACCAAGAAACTGAATCTGTGTTGAAGCGTGTACCTACCGCAGAGCAGCAGATTCGCGTGAGTGTAGTTTGCCTGTGCGTTTATCTCGCCGCATCTCGCTAGCATGCGACAACACGCGCCAACGTAGCGCCGGCTGACAACCAACGTGAAAGACGAGCACTCTTCTCACACAGAGACTGCCCACGTTAGCTAGAGCTCTGCCTCTCTATAGACGCGAGCTTTCGCTACTGCCGCGTGGGTTACATCGCTAAGAAGACGACCGCGCGTAACGTAGAAGCCAAAAAAAATGATGCACATGCGCACGGCACACTTCTGCGTCGACCGTTCCGTGGACTCAGCTCTCCGCTCGTGAGTAGTGCGTAGGTACCAGCCGTGTCCACCGTTCCTCCGTCTCGTTTCAACTATCACTCGATGACGCGTTCGTCGAAGCGCTCGAGGCCGGCTACATGGAGGTGTTGTGAGTCGCGGCTATTCTCCTCTCAGAGCTCCCACCGCCAGTCGCTGGAGGCCTTCGTCACAGAGTATAGCGCGTGCGACGACGGAGTGCTCTAGCGGAGCACAGAACATACCCCTAATCGACTCACGGAGTAGTATTCATCACTCAGTGTCTCCCGAAAAAAAAAAAAAGCGGCGAGTCTCATGTGCGAGACTCAAGTCGAGCGAAGCGTCGTGAGCGTGTAACGACACGCCAGAGCGCTCCCAGATGAGAGTGCGAAGATACCGAGCGCGCGAGCTGGGCGACGTACTGAGCAGCCATCCGAGAAGGCCAAGGTTGCTTGAGTCGTTGCTCGAGGCATAGATAGCACTGACGTCGGCGCTGCTCGCCTGTTTATTAGGTACTTCATCACTATTCGCTCTCCTCGCTTCGCCGAGCTGCAGCACTATAGAGTCTCGAGCCGTGCGTCCGGGAGCGCTTTTGGAGCGTCGTACATGACACTGCCCGCTGTCCCGGTGTCGTCCTACGCACCGGGGTGTCGTCAGAGCTAGGAGTAGTAGGAAGCGCAGCCCCTTAACCGTGCGAAAAAGTCACTGGTCGGCGTGCTGGGCTTGGTGACGCACTATGTACCGTAGCGGGCCGCAGTGAGGAGGAGTTGAGTCTTTTTTTTCTCGCTTTCGTTGTTCATGTCTACGCAGAGGGTATAGACCTCTCAGGTCTGCTGTGTGTTTTTTTCCTTGACAGTTGAGCTATGTGTTCTCACCCTTAGTCGTGCACCCAGTAGCGACACTGTACGAAGCGTCGCATTGGACTCTCCTTTTACATGATGGGCGACGCTGACGTCCGGTGTGGTGTATATGTTGTTTGCCCTCGTCGCTGCTGCATGAAAACTAGAACAAGTGGCATCTGAGATGAACGTGCGTTGCGCCTCTTCAAGCCACGTCGTTAGCTCGCTTCTTACTATGACTAGTGGTGGTGTGGTCGACGTTAGTAGTCGCCCATTCGAAGTCAAGATACGTGTTCAAGCGGAAGTAGCCACGCGACGACCTTGAGAGCGCACTAGCGGTCCATCTACTAACAGACGCGCACAGTTCTGCCAGCGCGCCCGATCGTGGAATAGGTACAAAGGTAGTTAGTGTAGCCGCTTGGAACTAACTACAGCAGCAAGTCGCGGCAACTAGAATAGCAAGACCCCCAAACTATCTGAGGTCAGAGACAACGTCGTCGAAGAATGCAGACGCGTCGAAACTGGGACCCCGGTCCCTGACGGAGCGTGTTCCGAGAGCGAGGTTCTTACGCATATCAGCAGCGTACTACGCCGACCATCACAGCGAGACCCGAGGCCTCAAAACGAGATCGGTCGGCTCGCAGAGCAGCGAGATCTCCTCGGCGCCGCAGCTACTTCGACCGTCGGCTTCAATGCGGTAGCTCTTCGAGCTCAAGTCCATTCGTCGGGCCCCGCTCACGCCGCTGCCCGCCCGCGAGTACAGGTTGGCCACGCGAAGCCCCCATGTTCAGCATAGCCTCCGCATTTCACAACAACGCACGTTCTCTTGGTGGCGCATCTCACTCCGCGGTGCGACTACAAAGGAGCGAGTGCACATCCTGCGGCATTTTCGCTCAAGGTCTCTGTGCCACGGTTAATGTGGGAAAGGCGAGTGGGAGGTTGAGGAGGGGGCCAGGAGGTGAACTCCTCTCCCTCAGCACCGCCGCTCACTGTCTTATTGCTTCTACGGTACTCTCCTGTCGTCGTCTTTCTGCCTTTCTCTCTGTTTTTTTTTTTTCACCACAGCGCATTTTGACTTCACGGGACGCTCTCACACTTGTGGTTGCTGCATGTGAGTTTGCTCGCTGTGTACACATCAACTTGTTTGCGGTTCGCAGTAGGTCCTCTATTGCAGAAGAGGAGACGCAACGTCGCGATGGCACACGTTCGTATCTGCCGCCACGGGCAAGACATGGACAATGTCCACGGTATCCTGAATGGTCACCGCGACGAACCATTGTCAGAGTTGGGTCGCACGCAGGCGGCTGCCGTGGCTGAGAAAGTGAAACAAAGCGGCGTCTCCTACGCCGCCATTTACTCGTCCCCGCTGCAGAGAGCCTTCGCAACAGCCTCGGCTATTGGCGCGGCGGTGGGCGTTCCGGTAGTAATTCGCGAGGATCTTATCGAGCGCGACTTCGGTGTCTTGTCGGGGAAGCCTTACGCAGATATTCCAAAGTACGCCGGTGATCAATTATTTCAAGGTGATAAGGTCCTGTACTTTCTTGCAGCGGAGGGTTGTGAGACCTTTGATAAGTGCTACGAGCGTGCGCAGGGCGTGCTGGCCGATGTCGATGCGAAGCATCCCGGCGAGCACGTTCTTCTTGTCTGCCACGGAGACATTGGCAAGATGCTGCAAGCAGCTCGGGCGAAGGTGACGTGGGAGAATGGGCTCCAGCTGCCCTACTTTGCGAACACGGAGGTGATTGAGCTGTAAGCTTGTTCTCATTCTCAGAGAAGGCACGTAGTGATGCGACGACCGCGCGCTCTTTGCGATCTGCAGCTGCACCGCGACGGCTGCATCACTTGTAAAGTAAACAGCTACACACATATATGTGTAAGAGAAAAAGGAATGGAGAGGGTGAAGGGAGGAATTCTGGTGCCCATCTCAGCCGGACTCTGAGGGGGCTGAACGTCCAAATGCAGCACGGTGTCTGCGGCAGTGGACCAAGGACCCAAAATAATGAGACACTTGCTTCATGAATTGTGAAGGGTGGAGGGTGAAGTGGAATACTTCGGTCTCGTGCGGCTGCAGGCCCCCCCCCCCTTCCACTCACGACCACTGCGCCGCTCCTGGCCGAATTGTACAGGTCAACAGCGGGAGGGGGTGGGGGGAAAGCGATGATACGCACGTGGGACGTCAACATCGGTCTTGCATCATTCTCTCTCGTGGACGTCACATCTTTTTCTCTCGATCTCTCTCCCGCACTTCTCTGAGACGTAGCTTGTCGACTCCCACACTTAGCTGAAAGCTGTGCTTTAGTGTGAGGCATCCATAGCCTCTTTTGCCGTGGAGTATCTTGTGTTTTTCTGTTTATTGAAAGCACGGGGCAACGAGGGAACTTGTTTGGTAGGACCTGATCCTGCCGCAGCTGTTTATCACCGCCTTCAACGTGTTTTGAAGCTACCCTCAAGGGCGTCTTACCATTCCAGGTTCGTTTTGTGTGCTCAACGCGGTCCTTCGCGTTTGTTTTTTCCGGCAGTCAGAAAATGCCACCGAAGCGCTGGGCAAAGCCTAATCAAAGACCGGCCGCGAACGGCGGCAGCGGCGTTGCGACTGGGGTGGGGGCCAACACGGCAGCTCTGTTGCAGTACATATGTGGTGAGATACGCGACAATAACTGCTTAGGTCTGCCGGAGGAGGAGCTGACAGGGATGGCAACGGAGCTGATGAACGCCAAGACACGGGCCGAGGTGGCGGACTGGGTCAAGACGCTCATGCTGTCCGATGCGTTCTCCAGTGAGGTGATACGGCGACGCGAAGAGACGGGGCCCGCTTTTGAGGGCGAGACCGTCAAGAACCCCCCCGTGAGCACGGCCAATGCACCTGCTCCATCGGGTGGTACCTTGGATCTGACGAAGCGCAGCAACGCCGGTGGAAAGCGAAACAAACGCGGCGTCAACATCAATCAGCTACCAAAGGCGAACACAGCAACGGAGGCCCTGAAGCCGGGCCACTTCGAGTGCGGGTGCTTTGCCACTGTACACAACCTTCGTGGCAGCTGCGCCAACTGTGGCCGCATCATCTGCGAGCAGGAGGCAGACGACGTGTGCTACGCCTGCGGGCTGGACCCGTCACGGTGCATCGCGTTTGAAATTGCGGTGCAAGAAGGCAAGCTGAGCGAGGCGGCACAGCAGAGCAACCGCGACGATTACGAGCGGGCGGTGGAGCGGCGCGACCGCTTGCTGGAGTACGCGCAGAACAGATCAAAGCGAACCACCGTCATCGATGACCAATCAGCCACCCTCTTCTCCCCACAGAGTGCGTGGATGTCACCCGAGGAGCGCAGGGCGGCTGAAAAGTCAGCAGCGGAGACGGAGCGGCGGCGCAACATCGAGCTGATGCATCGGCAGCGTGGCGCCTACCAGCTGCACATGGAGTTCGTTGCCCAAAACCTGCCGCTCGGTTCGCGAAAGGAGAACGCTTGTTGTGGCGACGTCACTGCGGAGCCTGCGGAGGCCACCGCAGCTGCTGCGGCAGCGCCAGGCGATGAAGCCAACGGCGAGGTTGACGGGGCTGCTGTGGTGGCCACCGGCGCGGAACCGCTGCCGTCGCTGCTGCAGAAGATCTGGTACAGTCCTGATGGCGCACTCGTCGAGGCAGCTTCGAAGCCGAAGAAAGGCAAAGGTAGCGGTGGTGGTGACGACCGAAGCCACCCAGACGCTAATCTGCCTGCGCAGGAGGGGGCGTCGATGCCCCTCACATCTCGACCCACACAGCGTCGTTTTGACGAAGTCTCGAAGCGGGTGCAGCAGGATTACTTCGAAGATGACGTGGAGGTGTTTGATGAGGTGTCAGGTGAGGCGCAGCGTGCGCAGCTCATCTTCGCTCCTCAGACTCTTCTGGAGGACGATGAGGAGCAGGGCGACAGCCTCGCAGGTGATGAAGCGACGGCAAGCCCACCGGTGGTGAAGCCGCCGTCGCTGGAGCGCAGCGCGCGCTTCGCCGTCACGGCGGTCATGCGCAGCAACGACGACGGCGTGTGTCTCTCGATGCATCAGCCATGGGCGAGCCTGCTCGTGGCGGGCATCAAGCGGCACGAGGGGCGGGTGTGGGGGACGAACTACCGCGGCCGTCTGTGGATTCACGCTGCTTCGGCGCAGCCAGTCAACGTGGAGGAGGTGGAGGGGCATTATTCGCAGTTCATGGCACCAGGGCAGGTGTTTCCACGACACTACCCTACGAAGGTGCTCATCGGATACGTCTACGTGACGGACTGCATGGACCGAGAAACGTACGAGGCCACCTTCCAACCCGAGGAGCGGCAGGAGGAGTCTCCCTTCTCCTTCATCTGCGTGGAGCCGAAGGCGCTGCTGTTCCCGCTCCCCATGACGGGCAACCACAAGCTGTTTACGCTGGATCACCGCGTCCACGTCGCCGCCAAGAAGCAGCTGGGCGAGATTGACTGATCCAGGCACTGAGGACAGAGAAGAGTGAAGGAGAGCAAGCAGTGTGCGAAGGGCGTTTGGAGGCTTGTGCATTGTTGTCGTTGCTACCCCACATTTGTAGTACCACAATGTGCGTACGTACGTGTGTGTGTGTGTGTGTGTGTGTGCGTGGCGCTGCCTCCACAGTTTTGAGTAGTGTGGAAGGGGCAAAGCGAGCACCTCCTGCAGCGGTGCGTCATGAAGTGCTTTGTTTCTTTCCCTTTCGTCTCTTCTTGTTTTCTATCGTTGCCTTACATCGCAGTGTAGCGTGTGCCGCGCAAACGACCAACAGCGATAATACCGAAAAGTAAAGAGCGTCGTCTGATGCTTTTGTGGAACGAAGCAGAGGAGCCTTTATTACCACCGCGTCAACTGGCGCGGCGAGGCTGACAGCGCTGCCAGATTTCTCTCTGTTCCGCTCTTTTGTTTTTGTGGGGCGGTACTCCACAAGAAGAAAAAGAGCGAAGGTAGAGGACGGCGGCTTTTCGCGTAGTGCGCGAGCACGTCTTCTTACCTGGACCACTTCGTCGCGACGGTTTGCAACCCTGTTCTTTTCTGACTTTGTCGACAGTGTCTTCTTTCTTCTTCACCTTCCTTTTGTTGTTACTCTTTGCCTTTATACATCGCCGCTTCGTACACACGTAATCATGGAAAGACGCACGCAGCGGTGCCACTGGGTTGTAATCCCAAGAAGCATCGACTCAGTTTTTACGTTGGGCTCGTCATAGAAAGTTAACAAGAAGAGAAGAAACCAGCGAACAAAGGAGGACAGCGTGTCATCCAGCACAGATAGCGGAGTGTGTTGCTTCTCTGCGTTGAGCATCGCAACTCCAGGTAGGCCTGTAGGCTGTAACTGCTGGTTCTTGTCAATGTCGAAACGTACCCGAGAAGACGATGCCACGGGTCGCAGCTCACATGACGAAGAGAACCCGACAGGCGTCACCTCTTTTCTCGGTGGTGACGACTCATCTCTTCTGAGCAGCACTACCACCCCCTCACCCTCTGCAAGCGACAGCGACGGCGAGGACGCCTCAATGCGGCTGCTGCTCTACGCAAAGGCGACGGCTGCGTCAAAGGCACCACCGCCGTCCAGTAGGAGCACCACGGCGGAGTCCATCGACAGCCCTGCAACGCTTCTGCGAGGAAGTAGCAGCCGCAGTGGCGGTGCAGCGAAGGCAGCGAGCAGCGCGGTGACCGCACTGAGTGCCTTCAACGCGGAGTTGCTGCGACCCGTGACGGAGTCCACCGCCCTCACAGTAGTGAACGCAGAAGACGAGTCGGCTGACGTGCTCGCCCGAATTGTGGCGCGCAAGGTGCCGCCGCCCTCCGCAGGCGATTCGAAGAAGCTGCGCCAGCTGACGTACGTAAACCACGCCGAGATGAACTACATCCCAATCCGTAAGGACTTCTACATCGTGCCACCGGACATGAAGGACCTGACGGCAGAGGAGATGCGGGCGCTGCTGCGGGAGCTGGACGGTGCAAAGGTTCGGGGGCAGGATCTGCCTCGTCCGATGCGCAGCTGGCACGGGACGGGGCTGCCCGACAAGGTGTTGGAGGTGCTGGAGCAATACGATTACAAGAGCCCGTTCGCTGTGCAGTCGCTTGGCGCGCCGGCACTGATGAGCGGACGTGACTTGCTGATTACGGCGAAGACCGGCTCCGGCAAGACGCTGTGCTACGCGTTGCCGATCATTCGCCACTGCGCTGATCAGCCGCGCTGTGAGAAGGGCGAGGGTCCGATTGGCCTCGTGCTGGTGCCCACGCAGGAGCTGGCGGCGCAGGTGTTCACTTTATTGAGGGAGCTCGGCGACGCGTGTGGGCTGCGCTGTGTCGCCTCCTACGGCAGCACCGCCTTGTCAGACAACATCCGCCAGGCTAAGGCCGGCTGCGAGATGATGGTGGCCACGCCGGGTCGGTTGCTGGACTTGCTGACGGTGAACGGCGGCAAAACGATGTCGCTGTCGCGCGTCTCCTTCGTCGTGGTGGACGAGGCGGATCGTCTTTTCGACAGCGGCTTCATGGAGCACGTGGCGGCTTTTTTGAAGAACATTCGGCCCGACCGAGTGGTGGGGATGATCAGCGCCACGATGCCGAAGGAGCTTCGCACCTCTGTCATGCACCACCTGCATAATCCTGTTATCATTTCTGTTGGTGGCAAGCCCACCCCCGCCTCTAACGTGGAGCAGCAGTTTGTGCTCTTCGACGAAGAGGTGTACGACGCGAGCAAGGCAAAGACGGAGATGACGCCGCGGCTGGTGCGACTCCTTGCGCTGCTCGGCGAGGAGGGCGGCGACGGCCAAAACCTTATATTGGTGTTCACCCAGCGAAAGGAGGAGGTGGATGAGCTAGTTGGACAGCTCACCACACTAGGCTACTCCGGCCGGGTGGCGTCGCTGTACAGTGGCATGGACCCGATAGATCGCGAGTTCGCCCTCGAGCACTTCGCGCCGGGGAAGCAGTTTATTCTCATCGCGACGGCGGTGGCGGAGCGAGGGCTGGACATACCCTACCTCGGCCTCGTCATCAACTACCGACTGCCGAATCACTACGAGGCGTACGTGCATCGCATCGGCCGCACGGGTCGTGCCGGCCGCAGCGGCCGCGCCGTTAGCTTCTTCACCCGTGGCAAGGATGACGACATCGCCCCTGAGCTGGTGGAGGGCCTGGAGCGGGCGGAGCAGCAAATTCCCGAAGAGCTCTACGAGATTGCAGAAAAGGTGCGGACACTGCGTAAGTCGGGCGAGGCGCGCTACAACAGCGGCTTCTTCCGTGGCTACCGCGACGCCAAGGCGCAGCGGTTCACCGACCGCAACCAGAAACAGCAGATGCGCGAGGCGGCTCGTGCCGCCGGGTTCGAGGAGTTTTTGAGCTCTTCCTCTTCCGATGGAGACGACTCCGACGTGGAGAGCGACGAGGATGCCGACATCACCGCAGTGCCGGTGCAGTCGAAGGCGCAGGCGGCCGCCGCAGAGGCTGCAGACGCACGGAATGCAACAGCGCTGACGCTGCACCGCGGCGCCACTGCGGGGGCACTCACGTTGACGTCGGCGCAGGAAGATCGCATTGCCAAGGCACTGAAATTTGCAGAGAAGACGACGGCCGCGGTGACGGCTGCCGCGTCGAATGACCCGACCACGGTGCGCTTCCAGAGCGAGTACCCAGTGAACGACCTGCCGGACGTGGTGCGCGGCAAGTTGCAGAGCGGGTCCTTTATGAAGTCGGTGGGTGAGGAGACGGAGACGTCGCTGGTGCGCAAAGGTGTGTACTTCGATCCGCGGTACAAGCACTCGCGCCGCATGAAGGAAGGGGAGCGGCCGCTGTACCTGTTGATCGTAGGCAAGTCCATGGAGGCGGTGCGAGCCGCGCGGAACAAGCTGGATGAGATGAAGGCGGAGCTGCTGAGCAAGCAGACCAAGATGGGCTCCGTCACGGGTGCCTCGCTGTAGAGCGGTCTCTCCCTCCTCACGGAAGCTGCTCGGTGTGGACAGCCGCGGCAGCCAACACACGACTGTGCGTTGTGTACGTGTGTGTGTGTGCTCGTTTCACGTGTTTTGTTTTGTCCTCTTTATTCGCGTTTTGTTTCCGTTCTCTCTGCGCTTTTGTCCGGCCAGGCGAGCAGCCGTAAACCCACCAAGGTTAAAAAAAAAGACATGACAGAAGGCTCTGCACGACCACTGGCTAATGTGTAACCCTGACGGACTCAGCAGGATAAGTACGCGAATTGCGCGGCGAAGTCGCGCATTTACCGTCGTATCGCTGCTTTTTCAAACGCATAATCTTCTCTCGTTCGCTGATTCCACTAATGGAAAGGGACTGGAACGATGATGTCGCTAACTGACGTGCTTCGCTTCCACACCTCTCTCCTTGCGACACGTGTATGCACACTACCATCTCTTCTGCCTCTGCGTCTTAACACCGAGGGGAGTGGAGCTGCGTGTTAGCTGCGTCGCTGCCATTTAATACGAAAGAAAGATTAAAGAAAGCACAGGGAGGTGTCTGGTGCGTACATCAACACCGTCTGCGCTTCAACGCTTCGCAGCCTTCTGTGTACGCCTTCACTCTTCCTGTAGCGTCGTTGTGGTTTTGTTGTCGTTGGCTTTCCCGTCACCTTTTTTCTCTTTCGTTGTATTATTGCTCCCCCCCCTGCCCTCCCTGCTGTGAGCCAGGGTTGTTTGGTCTTGTGAGTTCCAACAACGTCTGTCAAACCTGTCGAGAAGCCTTCGCGATGTCTCTGGCGGTGTTCTCGCAGAATTCTCTGGCGGCGGTGGTGCGCAACCTGCGCAGCGCGCCAGCCGGCACGGAAGAGGAGGCCATGGACAAGTACATCGCCGAGACCAAAAGCGAGGTGAACAATGCTGATCCTCGTGTGAAGATAACGGCCATTCAAAAAGCCACGTACTTTCACATGCTCGGCTACAGCTCGCAGTACGCCGACTTCCGCGTGGTGGAAATGATGGCCAGCGCCGTGTTTCTGTACAAGCGCGTTGCTTATCTTGCGGCGTGTCTCACCTTCACAGAGGCCACTGACGTCATCCCGCTTATGACGGCCTCGCTGAAGCGCGACTTGAGCAGCGGCAACCAATTCGAGGTAGGCTTGGCCCTGTACTGCATCTCTTCCATTTGCACGTCCGACATGGCTCAGGACGTCGTGGCGGATGTGGTGAATCTGCTGAGCCATCCACGATCCTACGTCCGCAAGAAGGCCACGCTCAGTCTATATCGCATCTTTCTGAGCTACCCGGAGTCACTGCGACTCACCTACGGCAAACTGAAGGAGAAACTGGAAGACAACAACGAGAGGAGTGACACCGACCCCGCCGTGCGTGGCGCCGTCGTGTGTGTGCTGTGCGAGCTGGCACGACGTAACCCCGCCAACTTCTTGGGGCTTGCCGTCCCATTCTATTCTCTCCTGTCCTCCGTCCACAGCAACTGGACGTTGATCAAGATCGTAAAGGTGTTTGGGTACTTCGCCCCACTGGAGCCGCGGCTGGGAAAGAAGCTGGTGGAGCCGATTGCAAACCTCATCAACACCACGAGCGCCAAGTCCGTGCAGTACGAGTGTCTCCTGGCTGTTGCCAACGGCATGAGCCGGGTGTCGTCGCTGACCGCGCTGACGGTGGAGAAGGTGCGCACCTTTGTCGAAGACAGCGACCCGAACCTTAAGTTCCTCGGCCTCGAGGCACTCGCCTTGCTGGCGACGTCATCGGAGAACCGCAAACTGCTTGCCGACCAGCGGGAGGTGGTGCTGTCCTGCCTCGACGACCCCGACAGCACCATCCGTTTGAAGGCGCTGCGCGTGCTGCAGGACCTGACAACACGCAAGACGGTGGTGTCGCACATTAACCACATGCTCGACCGCTGCGTGCGGACGCCGCCCGACGAGGCGTGGTCAAACGCCGTGATTCGCACCATCATTGAAACAGCACAGACAAACGACTACGAGTGGATTCAAGACTTCGAATGGTATCTAAGCGTCCTGCTGGACCTCTGCGTGGTGGAGCTGACCGCCTACGCTCACGGCGCCTTCATGGAGCAAGAGCTGGTGTGCATTCTCTCCCGCGTGAACGGCGTGCGGAGGGCGGGTGTGGAGGAGATGCTGCCGCTGCTGCGGGACGTACGGCTGCTCAGCTGCGATCGCGTGCACTCCACGCAGTGGCGCATTCTCTGCGCGGCAGCCTTCGTGTGTGGCGAGTACCCACACTGGGTGCCAGACATCAGTGAGACCTGCCGTTGCCTGCTGGACGAATCCATGACGTTGCTGCCGGCTGATGTGCAGCTGGCGTGTGTCGTCGCAGTGGGTAAGATTGCTGCCTACGTTCACCATCCCTGCACGCGTCACGTCGAGCTGTGCGATGGCGAGGAGGACTGCCGCGGCCTCGACGAGGCACCCCACACCCCGCCGTCATGGGAGGAGCTGAAGACGCGCGTGTTGCTCCCCGAAGATGACGACGATAGCAACGACCAAGACAAACGGATGAACCGCGATGATGCGCAGCAGGCCACGGGGGCAAACAGCAGAGCAGGTGGTGCCGCGCCTCAGCACCGCGGGCTGCTCTGCTTCTGCCACAGTGTTTACCCCAGCGTGCTGGAGCGGGCGACCCTCGTGCACTACCAAATCGTCTCCCACCCTGAAATCGGTCCGAAGCTCTTTGAGGCCGAGCTGCAGCCCGTCGCAGCGGGTGCGCAGGACGCCATCGAGGTGCCGGAGGATGTCGACCTCGACGCCGCCTTCTGCGACAACGTGGCTGCTCTGATGGACCTCAGCGGCAGTGAGGAGGACGACGGCGCGGCCACCGCGGCGCTGGATGTCGAAGACCTTAACTACAACCTGGAGTACCGCATCGAGCAGCAGCGGCGCACGGAGCAGGCGCGGCGGGAGGAGATGGCCGCCTACTACCTTCGCGACTCCAGCGACTTGGGCACGGCTGCAGTGGATGAGGACAGCAGTATCCTGTCATCATCGCCGATGTCGCGTTCGGCAAAGCTGATCGGCCGCGACAACAGCTCTTTTGCCACGGACGCGTCAAGCCGACCCTCGCAGCACGTCCGCTCCCGACGCCCACAGAAGGTGCACAACATCAACCGCCAGCTGTCGAAGCCGGCGAGCTACCACGAAAAGAGGACGGTTAACAAGCAACGGTCCCGCACGCCGGAGGAAGACGAGGCAACGCGGAAGCTGCGCGGCATCGACGTCACGCGGGCTCTCCGCGCAGACGAGCGTCTGCCACAGACCATGTCGTATGCACAGCTGCTGCAGCTGCAACAGCAACGTGGCGGTGGTGTTCACTCACACGCGGAGCAGCTGGCAACTGCGCAGATGACGGAGGTGGCCGCTGTGACTTTATATGACACTCGTCCCTTGCGGCTGTACTTGACAGTGTCGAGCTGTAAGGTGCGAAAAGACGGCATTCACCTGTGCTGCACGGCGGAGTGTGTCAACAGCACGAGTAGCAGCGCGGTGCACGACCTGCGCCTGGCGGTGGCGCCATCGGAGGCGTTTACGCACGGTAGCGTCCTTCTCCGTGCGACGGGCCCCAGCAGCACTCAGGACGACGCTGAAGGGACTGAAAGCAAGAAGGAGAGAGGGTCGTCGCTGTGCATCGCAGAAAAGTTGAAAGGAGCGTCGACGGTGCACGTACCACTGGAGCTGATTATTGCTCGGCTGCCGCCGTCTTTCACTGACGCGCCGGTGGCCTTCCAGCTGACGTGGACGGCGGATCGCAGGCGTCAGGAGGCGGCTGCAGCCTTCCCGTTGGAGTACTTGTACTTCACGAAGCCGCTGCCTCTTTGTGCAGCACCGACGTCGCGCGTTTTCCTGGAGGAGGTCGTTGGTGGCGCACTGGCCGCCACGCCGATCGCAAGCGCCTTTGTGCCGTGCTCCAAAACGGCGATCATGACGGGAGTGGCTGCGTGCCTGTCGCAACTGCGCCTCGTCGCCGTGGACGTGTTCAAAGACGCCACCACGCTTTACGGCCTGCTGCACGGTCGAAAATCAGAGCTGTCGTGCACCCATGGTGGCGGTGTTGCTGCAGGAGGCAGGAGGTGGATGGTGGTGAAGGGGATGCTGGTGACGGTGCGGTGCCACTACCCTGCCTTGAGCGAGGCTCTCATCTTGAAGGTGGCGGAGATCGTGACGGCTCGCTAGTCTGTGATGGCCAAGCGACAGCGCAGCCACCCGGCCTGGTGTGTCTCGCCAGCTCTCTCCCACCTCACGCTCCACATTTTGGTATGGTGTAGGGTCGTCAGGTCAGGGGCTCCTATGCGCTTCGGTTACCGTATATATATGAGAACGGAAAGAAATCCGACATTCATGGCGACGCGTTGTTCATCGAACGTGTCTCTGCGCGTGTTTGTGTGGGTGCCAAGTGAAAGATGCAACGGTGTGTCAAGGTGTCGGATGTCACTCTGAGAAAGCACCTACTTTATATGTCGACTCTCTCGTCGGAGGCACTGTGAATGGAAGTGGAGAGCGCACACACCGGTTCCCGGTCTCATTCCAAAAGCCAGAGTCGCTTTGCTTTCCTGCCCTCGCATGCCGAGACAGCAGCAGCGGCAGAAAAACAAAAGGAGGAGGCAGTGTGTACGCCTTGATCTGTTCATCGCCAAGTGAAGGGGTCGCCGCTGCCGTTCTCTCTCCTCTCTCCACTTTTCATGTGCATGTTTCTTCCATTCGTTCGGCATCGACATCTTTTATCCAATTCTCCTTCATTCTTTGATCTGCGTTTGATCAAACGCACACATGCACCCTTTTTCTTTGGTCTTTGCCTTATGATGTGCCATCTCTCTGTTGTGTTGATGTACATCAGTGTTGGCTGACACCCAATCACTTAGCCAACGCCGTTGCTGTTACGTCATCGACGCGTGTATCTTCTACTGCCCTCTCGCAAGTTTTTTTTTGTCTTCCTTTTTTGTTGTTTTTTCGCTTCCCCTCTATTCCACTGGGACAGTCGTCTCGGTGTTGCTCCTCTTGGAAATCGGTTCTCACTTGACGAGGCAGACACCGCTGAGCGCGTCATTGCTCTGCTTATCTGTCTGTCGGTGCGTCGTTGCCTTTTTATTGCCTTAGCGGCTCCTTCTCACTTTCGACGCCGTGACTCGGGTTTTCGTGTGTGCGTATTCAAGCAGCCACCACCCACGACGTCTCCCCGTCCCTCTGAGACTGCTGCTCTTTTTTGCTTGTTTGCGGGCTTTCGTGTTTGCGCAATACTCGCCGTAGGAAACACTGTCCTGTGCGAGCCTGAGGTGCGCTGAAGCGCTTTTTTCTGTTTTATTTGCTGTTGCTTGTTTGTTTGTTCTTTTCCGTTGCTCTGCGCTGGTGAAGGGCAGCAGGGGTCCACTGCAGACTCAACCCCTCTCGACGCGCTGCGTTAAGGTGTCATTCGCTTTTCACCTCTGCTGTGTGTACACTCGTCGCCAGACTCTTCGCGACATCGAGCTTCACTCCTTCTTCACCCACAGACCCAGCCCTCTCCCACCTCTCGCTCGTTGTGTTGCGCGTTGGCACCGCGTTCCATGTATCTCGTGTCTCCGGGGTGCCTTTGTCGTATGTCTGCATCGAAGCCAACAGCAATATCCTGTTTAATCAATCACGATGCGGCGTATTAGTTCGGAGAGTGTGGCAAGTGCGAAGAGCCGCTCTCTTGCTGCGTCAACCCACTCCACGCCGCGGCCCACACAAAACACCTCCCACAGCGTTTTCCCCTCTGAGGCGATGGATCTCCCCGCTGTTCCTCCTGAAGAGGCAACGAACGACGATGCCGTGTGTGGTGCCTCACCTCCCCACGTCCAGCCTCGTGGGAGTCCACTGGAGCCGCACGTGGGTGTGACACCGCCAGAGGGGAAGAAAAAGAAGAAAGAGAAGGGAAAGAAGGGACGGCCGCAGAATGCGCTGCTCTCGCTGGCCAGCGCAGTGAGCGGGGGAGCGGCGTTGAGCGCCAACGTGGTCGACCTGCGTTGTCTCGACACGTCCTCTTCGCAAGTGAGCTGCAAGCGTAGTGTCCACACCGTGCAGGAGGCCGCAGCGCCGACCAAGATCTTGGAGTTTCTTTACCTTGGCAGCGTGAAGGATGCGCAGGACCCCGCCTTCCTCTCCGCCCACCACATCCGCTACATCATCAACGTCTCCCAGGAGGAGTACTGGTCGGTGGACAAGCGAGTACAGATCTTCACCTTCAAGGTGGATGACTGCGCCACGGCTGACATCGGCAGCCTCTTCAGCCCCACCCGCAGCCTAATCAACAACGTGCGGGAGCGCTACTACCGCAGCGTGGCGGCCGGCAAAGCTTCTCGACCTGCGGTGTTGGTGCACTGCCAGAAGGGACGCAGCCGTTCCGCCACCATCGTGCTGGCCTACCTGATTTACACGAATGGCTGGTCCGTCGCGGAGGCGATGAAGTACGTGGCGACGCGGCGTCCCTGCGTGGAACCGAACATCGGCTTTATGGAGGAGCTGCGCAAGCTGCAGGAGAGCCTCTCAACGGAGGAGCGGACGAGGCGGTACAGCGAGCTGTGTTGGTTTATGCGCAACCTCGATGCCGCGCAGACATCGGTGGGGCAGGTGCGCGAGACGTTTGAGCAGCGTGTGGGAATGGTGCGGGACGTGGTGATGCTGACGGCCCCCGGCAGCCACCGTGGCGACAATGGCGCACCCGGTGAGGGGAATGAGGGCGGTTCAGCCGGGATCGTCTCCTTCTCCATGGGCGCCACGACCAGCGAGGACGCCGAGGATAAGGCGGTTGCATTCTTGCAGTCAACTGCAGGCGAAGAGGAGGGGGCGGAAACGCGCGAACCTACCCCCGCCAAAACCGTCGTCCCCTCCTCTGCTGCTGCTGCTGCTGATGCTGTTGTTAGCAACAACAAACGCGTTGCATTGTGCTTTGTCTTCCTCACGTGTCGCGAGGACATCCTGCGTGGCATAAAGCACGGGCAGCTGCGCGACATCCTGGAGCACCTTCGGCCCGCTCCCGGGAAGCAAATCAAATACGCTACGGGCCCGAAGCTGCGGAAGCTCATGACGGAGCATCAATCCATGTCTTCCAGCTTTGCGCAGGATATGCCGCAGAAGTTGAGCGCGCGGATGCACGACAGCCGCGTCCCCGCGGATGGTGACACCAGCACCAGCGGCGATGGTGAAGTCGAGGAAGCTGTGAGCGGTTCACAGGGGGTGTAGCGCATCGCGTTTCCTTGGCTTTTCGCCGTTCCCTCTACCACGAGGAGGTGGGCCCACAGCAAAGCCAGACTGTTCTTTTTGACTCTTCTTTCTCGCTTTCTTTCGTACGTTTCGGTCTTCACTGTCGTACGCGTGTGCATGGCACACACTGCTCTTTGAAAACTCTTTTGCTTTTGGATCTGTGGATCCGCATGTGATCCGATGAGTCGTCGTTTGCCCACACACACGCGTGCATGTGCTGGGGTGCTCCTGCGTGTTGGGCTATACCAACCCCCCACACTTGCGTTCACGCGAGGGCTCTGCTATTCATTCACAAAAGTTCTCTATGTTCTCATTTTTCAAGGCGCGTGTGAGCTGTCATCGACATCGTGCTCCTCTCTAACCTCCACTTCCCTCTAATCACCTCGGCCCTGATAAAGAAATCAAAAAGAAAAAAAGAGAGGCGTTCACGCCATCCAGCAGACGCAGTGCCTGTCTCACGCACTGTATGTTGTGTCGTGTGGGTGTAGAGAAGGTAAGGAATCACTCGTTACGTTGCCTTTCCATCCAGATGTGCCACGTTACTCTCCTGCTGTCTTGAGCATGGCTTCAGTTTTGTTGCTGTCTTCTGATCAGTCGTGGGTACATCACGGAGGACGACCCCATTCACGTCTCGGCGCGCTCCACTCTCTCCCTCTCTTGCACTACCTTGACTTTGTGCCTCCTCCTCCTCTCGCGTCAGCGTATGTGCATGGACGCTTTGCGGCGGCGGCGACAGAGCTTCATCGTGGCAATACCCTTGGCATGGTCCTACTATTACATATCTTGGAAGCACTCAGCGCATCAGCCACCACTTAAAAACAGAGCACCTCTGAAAGAGGAAGCGAAGCGAACGTCGCATTCCACATCGAAGAACCCGCCTAATCGATCGAGGGCTCTCACACGCAGTACTGTGCAGTGCATTCTACATCGCTGATGGCGTCCCCTCAATACTCCACACCCTTCTCCCAGCTCAGCTACCCCTCCTACACACCGCTCTCTGTGTTGCCTGTGAAGTCAGACGGCTCGCCGGCTCTTAACAGCAGTAGTCACGGCCATCGATCGTCGAATGGCATCGATACGGACCTTCGCCGGCTACGGGCAGCAGTGAGGAGCGACGTGGCGCTGCAGAAACACGCAGGGGTCGTGGGGGGGCCGCAGCATTCCACAGGACTCGGATGGCCCACACCTGACACTGCGTCAGGGCTGCGGCGCACCACCACCGCTGCTGCCGCTGCCCCTGCCTCTGCCGCCGGCACGTATTCACTCTTCGCCACACCATCTACACGCACCAACGCACCTCTGTATGCACCACCACCACAGCAACAACAGCAGCAGCAACAGCAACAACAGCTGCAGGGACCACTGCGCCACTCCGCGTCTTCCATTCGCTACAGCGACATTGACCGGGTGCGCAGTGTGCCGCCGGGTGGCGCGGGTGCAGCATTGATGCAACGTGCGTCCCCTCCAGCCTTCCCAGCGATGCATCCGACGTGCTCGATGACAATGTCGGGCTCTGCAGTCGTGAGTGGGGTGGAGGTGGACGCACAGTCGGATGTCGTCTGCGCAGCTGAGGCGGCGCCGTACCTCTGCGCCTTTCACGAAGAGTGCCAGTCCTTACTGGCGTTGCTGAACGCGCCACCGGCACAACCGCGATGTGCCGTGGTGGCTGAGGGGCCCGCACCCCTCCCACCGTCACCGGTAGCGCAGTGGTTGCAGCAGCCGCCACTCCGAGAGACGAGTGCAGCCGCCTTTGATGTGGCGGTGCCGGGAATGTCTGGTGTTGTCTCGGCTTTGCGACCGGCACCGGTGGCGCCTGCGATGGCGTCGTCCGCAACAACAGCGGCGACACCACGGCCCACCCCTCCTCCTGCTGATGTACCGCAGGCGGCCTCGTCGACGTCGTCGCCCTCTCCGGTGGCGGTTGCACCGCCGGGGAATGCGAAGACGGAGCCCACCGGTGTCACCACCATATCAAATGCGACGACGACGTACGCCCAGCTGATGGCGGAGATGGATAAGCTGGCCTTGCTTCTGCATGAAGAGAACGACGCGAGCACGGAGCACGGCAGTGGACGAGGGTCACCCCTGTCGGGAGTGTCGGAGTCCCCCGCCCACTCTACCGCCTCCCCACCCACTTCAGCTGGCGACGGCGGCAGAGAAACACCGGAGAAGCAGGCACGTCCGCCGCATGCTGGCAGCCACACGAAATGCAGTGATGAAGGACCTCCACGGCGGCGGCAGCAGCAGCAGCGGCTATCGCCCGCATCGCGCCTTGCGCCGAGCCCTGTGGAGTTGGTGGCTCACCCCTCGAACTCATTCTGGCCAACACAGCTGCTCAAGTGGGTGGTGTTCCTCGTCGAGAAGAAGCTGAGTGTGCTGCGCCGTATCCAGGCCTTTGAGGACGCCCGAGCTCTACGCCGGCGCAACTCCACGACGGATGCCTCTACCGCTGAGGTGGGGACGGTGTCGGAGGGGTCGACGGCGGTGAAGGTTGCCGACGCAGTCTTGTGTCTCCTGCGCTCACTGGACCCGGCGGCAAGTGACGTAGAGGGGTGGACTTCGGGTCAGCAGCGCCACTTGTGCACTCGTGTTGCCAATGCTCTGGCGGAGCTGACCTCTGCCGAGGAGGTGGTGGTCGCTGACTTACTGAACGACGCAGCGGCTGGCGCCACTATGGAACGAGAGGGAATGAAAGGGGCAACGTTGAGCGCCGCTGCGAAGGAAAGCGGAGGACAGCTCTCTGCGCTTGTCACAACACCACCACCACCGTCGACACCCCCGCAAGCCGCCTGCCTCCTCCCACCGGAGTACCGCCGAGACATGCTCGAGACCATCGCCTTGCTGGAGAACATCTCGCGAGAAAACAAAGCGCTGAAGGTGCAGATGGCGAGTACGCAGGAGGAGCTCAAAACGCTCCACAATGCAGTGCAGGGCGAGCGGGACGCAAAACATGATGTGGCCGCCCACCTCGAGCGTGTTGCAGCGCAGAACAGCGATCTCGCCTCGCGTTTGCGTGACACGGAGGCGAAGCTTCACGCAGCTGAGGCGGAGGCGGAGGCGAATATGAAGGCGAAGTCCAACGTGCAGGAGAACGTCCTCCTGCGCGAACAGTTAGACCGTCAAACAGCCAACCTACGCGACGTACGGCGCGAGCTAGATGATGCGAAGGAGGAGAGCGACACGCTGCGCCGTACCGTGCTGCAACTGCGGGACGCCTTGGTGCGGCACCGTGCCGTGATTGATCTCCTGACGCGACACCGCCGAGGCCGGCAGCACGGCGGCAGCGCCTCTGCAGTGCGGCCTGCCATCAGCCCACAGATGAGTTCTCGGCCGGAAAGTCCGCCCATGCAGCTGATAGAGGATATTCTGTCCGGTGTTCGAGATGCACCATCGTCAACGTCGACAACACCTTCCCGCTCGGTGATTGAGGCGGGAGGGGAGGAGGAGGCAACCTACAATGTAAGCGACGAGCACTCGAGCGATACGTATTACTTGTGAAGAGACATGGAAGTAGATGTGCGTAGAGTGCGGTGAACACCTCCGATGCACTGCCACGGCCTTCGCTGCCGACGAACCTTCTGTTTGTCGCCTCTCTCTCTTCTTTTGGTTAGACTATACTGTAATTGTGTGTGTCCTTCTGTGGGACTCAAAAGGAACAGGGGAAACCAAGCAACGCTGGGAAGCAGCGGATGACACCACGTTACTTCATACCGGCGCACAGCAGCCGATGGGTCTTCGGTGTCATCACTGGAGGGGAGGGGGAGGGGATGCCGGACGGCGAAAGCAGCGCGAAGTCCTGCCTCCTCCTCTCCTTTCTTCTCACATTGCTCTGTAGTGCTAGTGCACCGCCGCTTTCTCCTTTATGCATTGAGAAGCAAGAAAACACTTGCTGTGATGGCACCACAGCACGTTGCGCAGCGTGCGCGGTTTTTTTCTGTGCCTCGTGTTCGCTGTCTATCGCTGTCCCGCCTTCTTCGCCTTCCCTCCCCTCACACTTTCACGGTACCTATCCACCAGTAGTTAGTACGCATTGAATAGTGGCGACTCAGCGCCATTCATAGAGAAAAAGAAACACGTGGAATAGAAGTTGAAGACCAACATTGTGCACAGGGCTGCTGGGCGGCTGCCGGTATGCTGCGCTTCACTTCCTCCACACTGGCACGCAGCTTCCGTGCCAATCTCAAGTATCCGTCCCTCGTCTCTTACAACAAACTTCCGTGGGAGGTGATCAACCATGAGACAACGCAGCTGCACCTCCACTTAGCACCGAACTACGAGCAGCTTCTGACGCTGGCAGCCGTGACCAACGTGCCACATCTCACTGTACAGGAGCACCTCGCTGTTCCGGAGGCAGAGCAGCTGCGTGTGCTGCCGGGGATGGTGTACTTAATTGGTGGGTCAGCAGGACAGCAGGCACCACCGGGGTTCACCGCCTACGCGGTGGCAGACCCGTCGGCGCTGCAGTACTACGGCCGCCTGCACCACACAATCGCCCCTCTTCAACGGGTGGAGATGTGCACGGCACCCGACTTGCGGCTGCTTTGCCTCGCTTTACATTTTGAAGGGGTTCTGACGAACACGACGGAGACGTCGTCGCTGCAGCAGGCCAGCAGCGCCTCCAAGGATGGCAGCTTCTCCTTGTTTTATTATTTCCGACCAAACCGCCCAGCAAATGAGCTGACGAGGCCCTTCGAGCGGTTCTACTCGCACCGTCCCTCTCTGGCGGCGCTCGATACATTTGGAGCTGCTGAAACGTCGGGATGGAGGCCGGTGTTGCAGGTGCCGAAGCGAACCGGCGCGAAGGCCGCGCTGACACCCGCAGAGCCCTACCGACCACCGCAGAACTATTTGATGGGGCTGGCGGAGCGGCTGGCGGTGCGGCCGGGCAGTTCGTTCGGCCGTCGCTCTCTCATGTGGGGCACGTGGTTCTGAGCATCCTGAACATCCGCCCTCTTCCTCTTCCTCCTCTTCCTCCCTGTGTCCCTCTCCTGAGCTTCGTCACGCTACGCTGTGCGCGTGTTTTCCCGTGTGACTTTGCTGACCACGTCGTCGTCGGATACGCGAATGAAGCACAAAAGGAGGCTCTACTGACCGGCAGTGTCACACGTTTTGTTTTTCTTTTCTTCGTGTCGTTCACTGCTGCATCGCTCATGGTGAGGAGTCGCTGTCGTGTGTGTATGTATGTGTGTGTGAGTTGAGCGAGTTGACGAGCGAGAGCATGCCGGTGCTCAAGGCTTCAGGAGGCGGTGGGTGAGGTGTGTGGGCCGCTGTGCGGTTGATTCACACTTTGTTTTCTTTTTCTTTTATCGGTGTAGCGTCTTTGCTCCTCTTTGTGTGTTTGTGTCTTCGTTTAAAGAAAAGAAATGAAAACAGAGAGACTCTTGTTATGCTCTGCGTTTCGAGAAGCTGCGGTGGCGACGTGCGGCGCACAGCTTCCCCACCCCCACTCTCTGCACTCGTGCTTTTTTTTGTAAGAGATGACAACTTCCTCCACTGTTAATGGTGCACACCGGCGATGCACAGAGGAAGGAAGGGTGGTAATGGCTGTTGTCTAAGCTGTCCGCAGTGCCGTACAACGGGTGATATGCGAGTCTGAGTAGTTCAAGCTAAACCCGCTATTGCTGCACTTCCCAAGCAAACAACTCTTCAAACAAAAAGGACTTTGCTGTACAGGAGCGGAGTGATGTGGTCAAAAAAAAACCCAGAAAAAATCCCTTTACATGCTGTGACGCCGCCTGCGCGTCTTCTCATGCATTTCCCGCTCGTCAAACTCCTTTTGTTTTTGCTCTACCTCTCTGTCTTTCCTTCTTCGTTGCCACCCTTCCTTCCTCTCTCCCCCCTTCCCACTCACGGCCAACAACACATATGTGGCTTCGCCGCTTCTCATTCGCCTTCGCTCCTTCACGCGTGTATTGCGCAGTGGTGTGTACTGGTTTCGTGGAAGCTCTTTAGTACGTGTAGCGTTGGTGTGGTATTTCCCTCGCCAGACCAGCTTCCGCCTTCCTTTCTGATCTGCATTCGCGACGCACCATAGGTCGCTTCACACCGTGCTTTTTTTGTTTTTCATTTTCAACCTCATAGCAGTGTGTGTGTGTGTGTGTGTGAGTGTGTGTGTGGTTTGATCTTCGCTGTGAATTCTCTCTGCTCGCTGAACCGAAGAATTTCACCGTGCGCTGCATTCTTTGCGTTGTTATTTTCGGCTGAGCGTTTTTTCTGACCGTCAACAGTTGACGTGATCTTTGAAAGCGGCATTCCCGTGCTCTTCACCGCACGGGTAGAGTTGTAGACTGTTTAGAAGTATTGTGTGAGTGTGTGTGCTTCCTTGTCTCGTTGCTTCTGGTTTCTGCTGTGCTTCACCTCGACGGTGCTTTGGCCCTTTTTTTCCTTCTCCTCACCCTCCCCTGCCTCCTGCGCCATCACTCCGTCACAATGCTGTCGATGTTTAAGGACAAGAAAGGGTTCTCGGTGCTCTTTCGCGATGTCGAGAAGGACACTGCAGTTCCAGCACCTGTCAGCGTCGAGGCGAGTGGGCGTCGCTCCAGCCGAGCCTCTGGTACCGTCAGCCGCTACACCGGCGGCTCAGGCGTTGCGCAGCTGCAATGCCAACGATGCTCCAAGCGTTTTTCTGCGCTGGAGGAGGACGAGAGCGAGGGGCAGGCGTGCTGCCGCCGCTGCGGCTACCCCACCTGTCCGCAGTGTCGTGAGGCCGTCGCCGGCACTCCGCCGTGGGTGTGCTGCGTCTGTGATGGACCGAAGTCGCTGACGTGGCTGCTCGAGAGGACGAAAATGGGGCCACGGCTTGTGTCGAAGATCATTGAGTTCTGCGACCCGCGCGGACAGCGGCTGATGCGGTGGATGTTCCGCTTTACGCTGCAGCAGTACCGCGCCGCCTCCTCCCCACGGCCGTCGCTGGCGATCGGCGCCACCGGTGGTCGTGCAGGCAGCGGTGTTTCGTCCGCTGCGTCGCGTGCCACCGGCACCTCTCAAACGCCGCCCGCTGCGCCGTCCGGCGCGTCGAAGTCGCGGACCGGCACGCGCGCGTCCGGCGAGCGTGGCGCCGGCAGCGCAGGTCTCAGTGCCGTGTCGGCGAGCCACAGCAATGTGCACCGGCCCTCGCCGTACTCACACCCGAAGCACGCCTCCCTCCTGCGCTCTGCTGGGCGGTTGAGTGCGACGGAGGGGAAAGAGAACTCGCAGGCGGCGGACGACTCAGCGAAGCGGCCGCACGGGTCGGAGGTGCTGCGACGTGACGACGCCGTTGCCGTGGTGGAGTACTCGCCGGAGCCGCAGCGACAGGTGGTGACGGCCGCAGGGGACGACAACCACCCCAACCCCAACGGCGGTGATGCGGCTGACAAAACACTGCCGCTCTCCGCAGAGGATCAATGCGCTGCCGTGCAAGACATTTACCGTGCCAGCGACACCACCGTCACACCTCGCAGCACGCTGGCCTCTGGGCTCAAGGCGGAGGATGCCGTAGGAGCTGCGTCGTCCACACCGCACGTGCGTCCAAGCGGACACGCGGCCTTCCAACGCGAGGCGCCACGCCAGCTTCCCCCGAACAACAATAACAACAGCAATAACAACAATGCGGATCCCGTCACCCCAGTGGATCGCGAGACGGAGGCGGTGAAGCTCAACTTGGGCGCCACCTCCATGTCCATCACATCACCCGGGCAGGCCTGCCGTCTCGGCTGCAGCTTTAGCCGGACCTCCAGCGGATCGGGCCGCAGCGAGAGCCCTGCGCCGCGTTTCCCAAGCTTCGCGCAGTTCTTGGACGACCAGGCAGCCGTCGTGGCAGGGCAGACAAACCTTCCACGGGAGTCGGATGTGCTCGTGACGGTGTCACCTGACTCCTCAGAGGACGACGAGAAGAAATCGAATGTGGTTGAGTTGGGCAACGTGCGCGGCAGCCGGCTCACTACCAATGTTGACAACAACGGTGGCCTACGCACGCCACGCGGCACGCAGCCGTGCACGCCGCCGTCAGCGGTGGACTCGTCAAGTCGTCGCCATGAGCGACGCACGAGTGGCCTCAGTGGCGACTTCACACCCACCCGTGCCCTCGACCTCTCTGACGCGCGCGGTACCGTGCGTCGTGGCAGCAGCAGTCGTCGACGCACCACACGTGGCAGCCTCCTCGAGATGCACGCCCCACACCTGTACGGCAGCGGTGGCGGCGGCGGCGGTGCGGGTCGTCGCAGCGGGCAGGTGGGCGACTCCCCCTTCATGTATGACCTTCCTAGTCAGTTCAGTAGCGGTGGTGGTGGTGGTAACGCAGGGGTGAGTGTGCACTCGGCGCGTGGGCAGATACGGCGGCAGCATGCCCCACTGGCCACCCGCACCGCAGGCCGGACGCTCGGCGGTGGGGCATGTGGCTCGTACGACCCGCGAGGCCGCTTTGCGCAGCAAAACTCGCGTACGGTGACGCCGCTGCAGCGTACTGCGTCACGCAATGGTGGTCTGCATCGCGTTCCTTCCGGTGCCAGTCGCGCCATGGCACGCACAAACTCCGCCACCGGGCAGTTCGCTAGCAAAAGCTCAGCAAATGGCCGCGGTGCGGGCTTCGGTCGTTTGAACAGCGGCACGGCGCCGCTCGTACGCACCCCGTCCTCGCGGACGCGTCTGGCTGGCGTGCAGCTGAGCCCCAACGGGCGGGTACTGGAACAACAGCAGCATCGACAACAGTCGCCGCTGCAACGAACCGAATCTGCCAAGCTGGTCCGCACTGCCTCTGCCACTGGCATCCCACATCCGCGTGCCGGGGCCCCTGCTGCGCTGGAGCGTACGCACTCCCACTACGGCCTCGCCACGAGCGCCTCCCCGCTGAAGCGGACGGCGTCACTGACGGCGCTAGGCGGTGCGGCGCCATTCGGCCGCCTCCACTCCTCCTCCGCCTTCACGCGGTCTGCAACGGTCACCGCCGGCTTCACCCGCACCAACTCCGCAAACGTCTTTGGCAGGGGTGGCGCTCCTGGGGGATCCACGTCGAGCAAAAACGACGCGCTGCACCACCCACACGGGGCGTCCTCCCGCACCTTCGCCCGCACTGCCACTGGCACCTACCTCTCCGGTGGGCGTAGCGACACTAGTCGTGGGAGATTCGGGGCTGCTGCTGCCCGCACTCGTATTGCCGGCTTCTCGGGCGGCCGTTCTGCGAGGCCAGCCAATCCTATCTACGAGTGGCGCCGCAGCGAGGGCAGCAACGGCGACCGCCGTCTCGCGTCTGCGCGCACGAAAACACCGGGTAGACTTCCGGGTGCTGCCTCGCCGCTGCAGCGTACGAACACGGCAACGCGTCACAACACCGCTGCTGCAGCAGCAGTCGGAGTTCGTCTACCCACGCCGACCGGCTTGTCGCGCACCGCCACCAACCCACGCACCTTCGAGCGTCAGTCCAGCCACCCTCTCGGTGTGCCGCAGCACCAAACACGCACCAATTCCGCTGCTGCTGGCGTCTCTGGTGGTGGCGCGCGGACGAGGGTCGACCCCGCTCCTGCGTTGGTCGGCGTCACTCGTCGCAAGACGGCCACCAGCACATCATCCGGACTGCGCCGGACTCCGTCTGCGATGTCCCGCAGCGACTCTTTCGCCGGCGCCACGCCGCGCACCCCGCGGCCGTACATCGTCGCCAGCGTCTCCACTGCCGGCACCCCTGCAGTTGCCGCCGCTGCTGCTGCTGCGGTTGCGGTGCACAACGCCACGCGACCCGTGCTGTCCTCCGGTGCGAGCAGCCCGAAGACGCGCAGCACGCGTGACTCCCTGACAAGTGGCAGCACAGGCACCACGCGCACCAGCGGTGGCGGTGCGGCGAGTCCCGTCTCCACCACACCTGTCGTGAAGACACTGAGTGGGGTGGCGCTGGCAGGCGGCACGAGTGCGCCACGGCACCGTCGGGGTGTGGCGCTCACCGGGCCTCCCCACACCCCAGCCGCGGCCACGGGCGGTAGCAGGAGCGGTGCCATGTCTCGTGCCGGTGCCGGCACGCGGAGCAACACGCCATCGAATAGCGGGGCAGCACGTACGCGCACCGGCTCTACCCACCCCCCGACGGGCTTTGGGCGGCTGAACAGCGGCATTGCGTGGTGAGTCGAGTGAAAGAAAGCCAAAAGAAACTGCCGTTGCTCGTTCTCGCACATGCGCGAGTGTACATTTGTGTCCCTGTGGGTGTATTTGTAGATATGTACTAGATCTGTTTTGTGTTCCCCTTTTTGCTTTCGGTTAGTTTTCTGTTGTTAAAAAAGAGCGTTGCGGTTGCAAGTGTGTGCGTGTGCGTGCGTCCGCCTGCTGCTCCCCTGCGACGCCGAACTGTGTTGCTGTCGCTGTCCTCGTGTGTACTGTTTGTGTTTCCCTTCTTTGTTTTCACTTGTGCAGCCGCGCACCCACACGCGCACTCACTAGAGACGTTCCTCCTATTAGAAAATGAACTTAACATTGCAACAACGAAAGGGAAGAAGAAAAAAGAGGGTGTGGGTGCGCCGTCTCCGCTTTGATCAGTCGATGCGCATCTGCGCTAACGACTGCCGTCTCTCTTCTCCTGTGCAGCGAAGGTGGGCGCAACGTGAAGATGGCTTCCTCCTCACCACTAAACAACAAATAAAAGAAAGCACAAAGGAGTGCTGCGTGGAAGCATGCCGGTCTCACTGGAAGCTCTTCACTGCTGTTAGGAGACGGACAAGGGTTTCTGCGCTCACCAACACAGATGTATGTCGTGTGGGCCCAGGTGACGCTCGCAAAGCGCTTCCTGCAGTTAATTCTGTCGAATTCTCTACTTCCTCATTGTTGTTTTCCGTCTTCTCATCAACGCTGCTTGTCTAGTCTGCATTGTTTGTGTACGCATCTAAGAGACCCCAGGTGTCGTCTCCGCCACACAGACAAACCAACACCCACACACTCCCCCCCCCATATATATATATACAAGATAAGGAAGGAGAGAAGAAATAAAAAGACATGTTCGGGTGCGCCGTATCCGACGTCGGTGTCGTGCTGGACGTGCGCATCGACGGCCACGTAAAGGATGCTGCGCTGCTGCGCGAGGTGATGGTGGATCGCACCGCTGTGGAGGCCTTCGAGTCGAAGGCGGTGGTGATGCCCTTCGACGCGATGGGTGGACCAAAGCTGGACGATGTCGCTGCTGCGGCCGGGATCAACAGTGGTTCCGGCTCCGCGACTCTCCCCCATTCAGCGGGCGCCGAGGCTGAGACGATAAATCCGGCGCTCTTCTTCGCGTGCACCCCTATCGACCCGCGTGTTCGACAGCACGTCTTTCACTACTTGAACATCCTCCCCTTTGGCCTACATCGTCCGAGCGACGTCTTCAGTGTGGTAGGGCGGCATACGAACAAGGGACTTGTGGTGGGCGTGACGGACGACGGCCAGTATCGTGTGATGCCGTACTTTGAGCAGAAGCCCTTGCAGCTGGAACGTGCGCGCACGGACCCACACCTGTCCTATCGCCGTGACACCCCGGTGAGTGCTGAGGTCGACCCGGCGTGTCTGCGGCGCATCCACTGTGAGTCCCACGGGCACCGCGCACGGGAGCGGATGTCTGCCTTCTTCCGCCGTGCCGGTGTGCGCTTTGGGGCGGCGGGGCGGGAGTCAAGTTTCATCAGCGCCGACAGCTGCACCCCGTCCGCGTCGGGGCTCGTGTCGACATCGTCGCGGCTGCTGCCGGTGAACCTCCCCGTCGTTACGAGCACCACCAACGTCGGCTCTGTCATCCGCGCACCACGGCGACTCGTGCGTGCCATGCCGAGCAGCGTTGTCCCATCAGCCACTGAGACCCCTTTCTCTGTCCTACCCGCGCACGCCGCGGCGTCCTTCCGCAGCAGCGGACAGGTGCACAGTCGTTACTCGACCGCGGTGGGGGCCGACGCCACGCCAAACGCGTCGTCGGCAACGGGCAGCACCATCGCGGTTCCCCGCGGGAAGCATAGCTCGTGTGATGAGGCCTCCACCGCTGGTGGCGGTGGTGCGAATCCGCCTGGCGTGGGAAAGTTGGAGGTGACGGAGGTGCTGTACGCGCTGCGGGATCTTCAGCTGGCCCCTCCGCTGGCCCTGCACGGCCCTGTCCCACCGCACCGCGTCGGCACCCGCGTCATTGCCCGTCGCTTCGGCTGCGGTGATGTGCTTCACATGGGCCTCGTGCTGGCAGCGGATTTTGATGTCTCCTACACGATTCGCTACGACTGCGACGGCGATGTGGACACCGGCGTGCTGCACAACGACGTCCACGCACTGGGGGATGTCGAGGACGACGGCAACACCACCCGCGGTCGGCGGCAGACACGCGAGCGAATGAGTGAGCCGTGCCGCGTGCGGGACCACGTTTTGGTGGAGGGGGCACAGCGAGCCCATCACGCCGTGGTGATGGCGGCGATGGGCAGCGGCCGCTACCACCTCGCCCTGGTTGCGGCCCCGTCCCCCCTGATCGAGGTGGAGTCACGCCAAATTGAGTTCGTGAAGCCAATACTCTTTGGCGCCATCTTCGCCCAGCCACGGCACCTCGCACTGTTTCGGCACCTCGACACGAACGGCAGCGGTTGCGTAAGCTGGAAGGATGTCCGGCACTTCGTGCTCTCCTCCGAAGGCTTCGGGCAGCCGTTGTCATTTCAACGTCTCGGCGAGCTGCAGCGTGACATGCGCATACGCAAGCACACGGTGGAGCCGCAGCTGCTCTCGAAGGTGCCGGTGCAGGAAGAGGAGCAGCAGCTATCGTTTCGCGACTTTGAGTACGTGCTGATGCGCGTGGAGAACATTCTGTGACGCATCGTCCAACCAGTGTCGGCTGGACGACCAGGCGCCTTTTTTTTTCTTCTTTCGATGTAAATCACGACACCTGTTTGCTTGTTATGTTTGCATTCATCCTCTCTTGAATCCGCCCGCCTTCTGGGGACCACTCTTCGAGCTCACGATGATGCTGATGGCGCACGCGTCACTGGGCTTCTTGAGCTCCCCCTCTCTCTTTCCCTGTCCGAGAGTGTTGCTCAGCCGACTAAACTCTCAGGCGGAGCCCTGGTTTTCTTTTTTGTTTGTTGTTATTGCTCTTTGCTTCATATGGTGGTGTGCGCCACCGCGGCGTCGATGCTGCAGTTGTCACTGCTGCCACCAAAGCCGCCACCGCTCCGATACAAAAATAAACAAGCAAAAGAAGAGTTTACGGGAGTACTCTCGGAAAATAAGGATGCAGCGGTGTTGTGTCGCGGCTGAGGAGAGGAGTGACGTGCAGTCACCGTTGCCAGCGGGCACCCTCAGTCACGCTGCATTACTGTTTGTCTTTTCCTCTTCCTTGGCACGCCACGTGCTGCTCACGGCGCTGTTCACTTCGATGCATTGCCGCACGCTTTGGCTTTCTTGTTTGGTGCTGTCCCGTGGAAGCATGGATGCCTTGTAGGGAGGTTTCAGTGACAGCTGCACCCACGCACGCACGTAGACACTACTAAGCAGTAACAAAGGAGGAAAAAGCGAAGGATGGGAGGGGTGGCCGCGGAGATCGTGGGCTTACGCATCCACAACAAGGGAGAGAAGGGTGGGGGGCCGCACCGAAGCACCTGCTTTCTCTCACCGTCACTGCTTGCATTTACGTAACACCCCACCCGCTGAAGTTCCCGCACCACATCAAACCTGTTCTGCGTACTCCCCACCTCATCTAAAAATGACAATAAAAACACAAACACCCACACAAAGAGGAGGACACACACGCACACGCTAACGCACACAGGTATTCACTCACACAGCAGCTGCAGTGATGAGCACTAGTAGCAGCAGCAACATCGGTGCAGCGGCGGAGCAGCTCAGTGAAGCGCAGACGTGCTCGCACTTCATCGCAGCCGTTTCAGCGCGGGAGATGCCGGATAACAACAACGTGCAGCTGTGCATTCTCAGCGCTGGCTTTGATGTGGAGGGCGTCGTGGCGCACCTCCTGTACCAGCGCATGCGCCAGCAGCGGTCACGACGGGTGTGCTGCGTCGTGATGCCAGAGAACCTCCCTCCCGGTAGCGTGACTCGACTGGCGAAGGCGATAGAGCGACATTTACTTCTGCGGAAGGAGAAGGAGATAAAGAACCCCACGAGCGTCGAGGCGAGCGTGAATGCGCACCAGGAGGCGGCAGCGTCGGCGGCACCCCCCACTACCTCGCTGCTGTCCACCGCCGTCGTCGCCATCGAGGAGGGCACGGGCACGAAGGAGCGCTGCGCGGTCTTTCAACGTGGCGCTGTTGTGCTGCTGACGAGTCGATCGCTCTGTGCGGATCTGCTGCACCGCCGGCTGGCTGTGGAGCTGGTGGGCATGGCGATTCTGTTGCTGCCACACTCCCTGCTCAGCGGAGCGCGGGTGCAGGAGGCGCTGGCGCCGCAGACCGCCTTCTGCGTGGAACTCCTGCTGCGCGGTAGCAAAATCAACAGCGCTTGCCTGCGAAACACGGAGCGGCACACCCCACCGCCCATTGTGGTCTTGTCAGATGCACCGATGCTGATGCAGAGACTCGTGCAGCGCCACCAGATGGGTGCGGAGCGCTTTGTGCAGCAGCTCCACATTGGCGATGTTCAGCTGTTCCCTCGATTCCGGCTGGACTTTGTACGACACTTCGAGGAACTCGGCCGGCGCGACAACCCACGCGGGCGGCCGCTCGACGTGGACCGCGTCGTCGCCCCTGTTTCACCGAGCCTGCTGGCGCTGGATGGGCTGTTGGCGAAGATCGCTCTTGAAACGCTACAGGAGCTGCAACGCCTGGAGCAGCAGCTGCAGCAGCAACAACAGCAGCAGCAGCTCGTCGAGTTCAGCGACTTTGGCTCCCTCATCCAACCTGACATTGGATACAATGCGAAGAGCAATGGATCCCCTGCGGCTCGCCGGGCTGCTGTTGCGGCTGATGCAGACGAAGACGTTGGTGCACAGCGCTTTCTCCCCCGTGCGCGCTTCACGGCGACGACGCTGAGCGGCCATCTGGACTACAGCGGGCACCCGCGCAGCAGCGGTGGCAGCTCGTCAGCTGTCTCTGGCAGTGACACCGGCAGTGCAGGGGTGGGCGGCTCCTACGTCCGCCAAGGCTGGCGCGTTGCAAAGGATACGAAAGGCATTTGGTTTAACGGCATCAGCGACGCGGCGGCCCTCTCCATTGACTTCTCCGACCTCGACAGCGACCTCCGCACCGTCGTACGGCGGCACGAGTCGCAGTGGCCGTACCGCATGCTGGTGGAGAGCCTCATCGACGTGCGTCGCCTGCGTCGCGCCACACGCGGCACCGCCTTCAGCTTTCTGCTGCACCTCGAGTCTGTGTTGGAGAAGCGACTGCCACAGCGGAGTGTCTACGGCACCGGTGTCCGCCCCCCCGCTGCCCTCTGGACGCTGTCCTCGCACTTTAACGACGTCGTGACTGTCGCTACGCATCGCATTGGCACCGTCGTCTACACGGCCGTGACGGTGCCGGTACCACGCCCCCCTGCCACATCGACTCCATCTGCATCGCCTACCGTCGTGGTGGTGGACAGCAGCAGCAGCAGCAGCAGCGACGAGGAGGCCATGGAGAGCGAGAGCATGACGACGACACCCGCTTCTGCTGCTGCTGTTGCATCGCCCACAATTCAAGTGCCTCAGCTCGTGCCGAACACAGAGGAGCAGGAGACTGATGTTGAGGTGGCGGTGCGACTGGTGTGGAGTTGGTGTCGCACGACTCTGCGACGGCGGGCGTTGCGCAGCGGGGCCAAGTCGTCCCACCACGTGGTGTCAACGAACACGACTGACCCACAGCACGAGGGGGCTGTGGAAGTGCCACCGTCTTCGTCTTCTTCGACCCCGTCGCGGTTTCCTACGTTGTTGCTGCTAACATTTGGCGCTGGGGCGGTGGCCCGGTACACGGAGCGGCTGACGCACGACCGTGGGACCTACCAACAGCTTCAGCTCCGACGCTTTATGGAGGCGTACCAGCTCAAGTACGGCGTACAGCTGCAGGAGTGCCACAAACCCAGCGGCGAAGATGCTGCGAAGGAGGAGGAGGGAGCGGCGACGGGGGCAATGACGGGACATCAGTCGAGTATGTCTCTCTTTGAGACTGACAACCCGGACGACGCCTACAGTGACGAGGAGAACAACGAAGCTGCTGAAGCCGCGATGACCGAGGACGGCAACGACGGCGACAGGGAACGCCTTACGGGCGTTCCACGCAAGCTGCTGCAGCAACAACAGCGCAGCAGCAGTGGTGCGGGCAAGCGCAGTGGTGACCCGTCTTTTCTGAGTCAGGCAGATCCTTCGCTGCTGTACGGCGAAGGCGGGAGTGGTGCCAGTGCCTTCCACCAGGCGTTGCTCTCACAAATGCCACCTGTCTCCACGCAGCAACAGCAGCAGTCGCTGCCGACCCCCACTCCTGCTGAGAATGGGAAGGCCAATGATTGTGGCAAGATTTCAGTGACGGCTGCTCCCGCCTCTGCATCTCCGCATTCGAAGGAGCTCCTGACGTTGACGGTGGAGCGTGTGCGTGCGGGGGCGGTGACGCTGCGGCCGCTCCTCGGCGTCGCAGACTCATCCTCCTCCTCTGGGGTGCACGATGCCATGGAGGGTGGACCGCGCGTGCTGGTCTTTGACGGCAGTCACCTCTCCGCGACGGAGCTGACGATGTTGCTGGAGGGCACTCATGAGGCCCTCGCCTTCAGCGTACCACACTGCGTTGCCGTACCCACCACCACTGCAACCACCTCCACGGAGCTCCCCGACACCAAGGCCGCAGCGGCAGCGGAGGGTGCGTGTCTAGTGGTGGATCGTGTCGTCCTCACACGGCAGCAACTTTCCATTCTGCGGCAGCTAGAGATGGCGCAGGACGAACTGCCTGTGTCGTGTCTTCGCAGACTGAGGGTGCAGCTCATCACGACTAGCCTGGCCGAGGTAGACTTCAAGAAGGCAGTGCAGGCGGAGCGGTTTGCCTTTGAAAGCCTTGCCCACACCAAGGCGACGTTGACGGGGACGCTGCTCGTCGATCAGTCCTCGCTGAGGCAAACCGAGGAGGCGCTGGAGAGCGGCTTGCAGGTGGCACGACGGCGTGGCATGGCACGCAAAGGCAGTGCAGTGGCTCGGGTGAATGGTCAGTGGTACAGGGACAGCAACGCACCCACTGCGATGGTGGCGGCCCCGCCGTGTGTCGTCTTCGACGAGCGCGAGTTCCGCTCCACCCTGCCGTACGACTTGTACAAACGTGGCGTTGATCTCGTCCCGCTGACGCTCACCACAGCCGACTACGTCCTCTCTCCCGACTATGCGGTGGAGCGGAAGAGCGTGCTGGACTACCTGCAGTCCGTCATGTCAGGCCGCATTCAGCATCAGCTGGCGGCGCTAACCCGCAAGTACACCCACCCACTCTGCCTCATCGAGTTTCATCGTGGCATTCCCTTCCGCATGCTGCAAAACCGCATCTACGGTCGCACAGCGAAGCTGATGGCGAATTACCCCCGTGTGTGCTTTCTGTGGGCCCGCAGCCCTGCACACGCGGCAGGGATGTTGGTAACGCTGAAGAAGAGCGTCGCGACGACCAACGTCGACCCCAGCGACCCCTCGCTGACGGGAAGCTCCATGGACCCGACGAGTGCAGGGGAGGCAGGCGGACTCGCGGCCTCCGCGGCGGAGCGGGAGGCCGCACACTACGCCGCCCGAGTGCTGTCACGCTTCCCGGGTGTCACCCCTCAGAACGCCCCGCGTGTAATGCGGCTGTGTGGCTCCCTGATCGGCCTTGCCACCATCTCACTGGCATCGTTGGAGACGGCGATGGCCGCAGAGGACGCGGCGCGTCTGTACGGCTTTCTGCACCATCCGTTTCACGAGCGCGTTGAATGACGCAGTGGGGAAGCTGCACCGTACTCACGCACGCACAAAACCGCACATCAGAGGCGACAAAACAAAAGCGCTTGTTGCAAAAAATGAAAAAGAAGGCTACCCACTCCTCACTTCTTGTTTTGCCATCGGTGCTGTATTTGTCTTGTGATTTATCTGCATTTTCATACACGTGGGCTTGTTCCACTCCTATTTCGCTGGGTGGTTTGCAGCACCATCTGCAAACCCCCCTGCCTGCCTGCTCATTTCTCGCTTGTCAGCTCCACCGATATCCGCAGACGGTAAAAAACAACAACAATAAAAACACAATAATGAAATGAAGGAGCCGGCGCAGGGCGTTGCATCCACCGCCCTCGACACACAGTGCGGCTGAGTCTCCCCCCTGCAGTTCATTTGAAGGGTTCCAGCTGCAGCGAGAAACACCTTTTTTTTCTGCATCCACTTCTTGTTCTGGTGAGACGAAGTCTTCCTCCTTTTGTGCTCTTCTGCACGGACGCTGGTGCGGGACTCCTCGTGGGCTGCGACCCGAAACAACTGCGAGTGCGTTTTTTTTCTGGGGGGGGGATGGGTGGGGTGGGCGGCATCTGCTGCCCCTGTCCTTCCGTGAGCGTTAAAATGTAGCTCCTCGCCTTCACCTCTTCATCCCTTCCTCTTTTCTTCTGCTGCTGCTGTTGGACGCCGCTGGCGCCAACCTATACGCCCCTTTTTCTTGGAAGTGCCTTCGTATCCAACCTACATAGTCAACAGTAAACCGCACCAGGGTTTCATTAAGAAAGAACATCAGTGCAGTGGTGTACGTTTTTGCATCTCTGTTGTGGGGACGGTGTTAGCTTCCTCCCTTGTTGCATCGACAGCGACGTAATTCGCTGTCCGCAAACTCAGCATATATATATATATATATATATATATTTATTTATTTGGCTTTGTTCTTTGTCTTCTTTGTATTCGTTGCGAACTCATTTCCGCCGTGTCGTTCGGTGCGTTCAGCATGCAGCCGCGTCGCTCCAAGGTGGTCCCCAACCCCCTCGTATACCCGGACAAATCAATTGCCGCCGCAGCAGAGGTGGCCACGGGTGATGGCGGCACCACCGCTGAAGAGACAACAACCGCCACCGCCACCAATGGCGGGGTGCAGCGGCCACGACTTTTTCGTGTCGCCTCGCCAGCCGTCGTGCAGCCGTCTGCTATACCGATGAGCAGCCTCGAGCCCTTCTCTCCTGAGCTCAACGTCTACCGCGGCAGCAGCGGTGGGGCCGGCATCACGGCCTCTATCCCCCCCAAAACGACGGTGCTGGTCGACCATCACGTGACGAATACCGGTGCATTGGTGCGGCTGGAGCAGGCGGACTACAGCAAGGCGATGCGTGCCTATCGTGTGTGTCGTGTGGAAGGCGGAGGTATCATGACCCCCTACGGTGTGTGTCCCACCCCCCACCACAACGGCACGGGCAGCAACGCGACGCCGATGACATCGACGAGTGCATCGGGGCCGGGCGGATCCAGCTCTGCAGGGGCCGTGCCTTTCACGAGCAGTGGGGGTGGGGGTGGCATGGCGGCTGCCACGGCTAACCCAACGAGTGCATCAGCAGCCACTATCAGCAGCAGCAACGGCATTCCGTCTGTTGTTGGTCGTTCCAGTCGTGGTGGCCTCAACGAGGTGGAGGAGTCGTGCCATCGACCGGCTCCGTGGCGCGTCGTGCTGCTTCGTCTGTTCGGTGCCGCAGACGTGGCCCTTCTGGCCATCGCGGTGGCATGTTTCCTTGTAATTGCCTCCCGCCTACGCATTTCACCGCCCTCCATCGACGACGGTACCTCTGCGGCTTCTGCGTCGTGGGTGGTGTCGCTACTGGCGGGTCTTGTGACGCATGGTGGCAGCGGCGTCGGTGCTGCACAGCCGGACGCACAACCTGTGGCAATCGACGGATCCGACGTCGTCCATTCACGTGTTGGCGCTGCTGCGCATCACACGGGCACCGGCAGCAGTGACAGGAGCAGCCCCAACGCACTGACTCCCTCCTCTGCTGGGGCTGCCGCTACCGCTGCCTCCTACACACAAGCCACCCACGCGGCCTCGCTAGACATCAGCGTCACCTTCGCGTTGCTTTTCCTCTCTGTTCTGCTGCTCGCTAAGCGGCTCAGCGCCGCCTTGACGCGTGCGTACATCGAAGAGGTGCTGGTGATGCGTGGCGTGGGGCTGCAGTTCTCCTCCTACGGCGTCTTCAACACACTGCGCTACCGCATGTTTGTTGACTTGCAGATGTTGCGGTCGCTGGTGATTCACGACGCCTTTTTCCGCTACCAGCCGATCTTTTACCTCTCTTCCTCGGTTGAGAACAAACCGGACCGCGTGGTGTACTTCCCGGACACGCTGCCGCGGCTGGCGGTGCTGCGACCCGTGCTGAACGGCATTCGCGCTGTGCTGTACGGAGAGCAGGAAGAGGGACCCAGTCTGGCAGAGTTGGAGGAGCGTTGGAAGACGTCTTCGCGGGAAATTTCAGAGGGAGAGTTTCTGGCGGAGGACAGCTTTGCCGAAGACACCGTCACCACACCCGACGAGGGGCGCTCCTCTGACGGCACTGATCACGAGGAGGAGGAGTAAAGTCAAATGCAACGGTGTGTTGCAGTAGTGATTTCATGTACGGAGGGGGGAGGCTTAACGGGCTGTACCTTCTTTGCGTCGTTTATGTGAGCAATGTCAGCATCACCGATAGCGAAAAAAAAAAAACGCGACGTGAAATGGGAAGGGAGGGAGGGGAATGGGGAAAGTCGACATGGTGAGGCGAGTCGAGTCGGCACACACACGCACTGCCTATGCAGCGTACGCTACTCTCTGTCTTTCTTGGGCTTACGTTGGCAGGGACAGCAATGACGTGTCGCGTGTGTGCCCTCCCCTTTCTTCTTTGCTTCATTATCCACACGCTTCATAATGTGTTTTTGTGCGTGTGAGTTTTTGTTTTTCTCTACCATGCAACCTGAAGAAGTCAAACCAGATGGCACCGGAGGTGTCCGTGCCCCACGGCGCCGCTTCGTCTACCACGCCACTCATCAACGTCATGTCGCTCTTCACGACTCCCACACTCTCTCACGCCCTCTCCTTCTCTCGTTCCCATTGGCATCTCTCTACCTACAACGTTGAAAGACCCGTGGAATCCCCTCGCCAACACAGTCTAGCGTGTATGTGTCAGAAAAAAAAAAACTGAAGGAAAAAGACAAGACAGCAAATTAGAAGAGCAGCCGAGTGTATCATTGGCGGACATGTTGTGCACGGCAGCCGTGATGTTGCGTCACAACCCGGTCAGTCTGCGTTGCCTCCGCGTCGCCCCTACGTTCGTGTGGCGCATCACATCAGGCGTGCGCTGGATGTCCACCCGTCAGGCAGAGCGGCTGCGAGGTCGGGCCACACCGACACAAAACCGTCCCACCGCGTCCACTTGTGGGGCGTCACCCTCACCCAAAGCGCATGACTGTAGTAAACTCAAGAGGGGCCACCCGGCCAAGCGCTCCTCCTTCTCTTCTTCCTCTTCTTTTCCCGTAGCGGAGTTGTCTGCGTCGCCGGGTGCGACGACGTCACGCGTCTCTGCAGCCGCCCCGAAGCCGCAGATGCGTGGTCGATTTAATCGTCTGGTCATCGAGCACGGGCTTTTCTTCTCTCTCTACCTGTACGTGTTGGGGGAGTCTATCACTCTCGCCTTCACCTACCTCCTGCACACCCGTCGGCTGGGTGTCGGTGATACAGGTAGCTGGCTGGCCGCCGTGGGTTTTCCGGTGGAGCGCTATTTAAATGTCGGCCCCACTGTCTACGGCTTGCAGCTCTCCCCACGGCTGCTGTTAAACTACCTCGTGGTCAACGCCTGCATGTACCCGCTCTTGAAATTTGAGATGCGGTTCTGTCTGGCGACAGCACCGGCGTTGCGGGCACCGTTCCGGTGGCTACGCAGGGCAGTGATGAAGACGGAGCCGGCGATCCCGAAGGCGCCATCCGCCACGCCGTAAGTCCCCCCCTTCACCTCTCCACGACAAAAGAATGTTAGGGGATGGCGGAGGAGGAAACAACTCTGCCCAGCCGACCGAAAGAGGGGAGTGGGGTGGAGTGGAGTGTCTGAGTACGTGCTGAAGAAAAAGAAATGACAGTGCTGGCATGGCCGGATGGGGGGTCGCCTCCTCACTCCACCCCCTCCCCATTCAACACCTGCGAAGGGTGTTTGTCGTCCATATGAAGAATCCCAACCCAAACACACTCAGAAGCAAGGACATAAAAACACGCTACGCGTCGCGTTTTTATAATAAGTATTCGCTCTTTGCGTTGATGAGGCGTCCCGGTGTGTCAACGGGAGGCCACGCCGCAACTCCCGACAAAGGAGGTTAGTCGTGTGCTTTTTTTTCTTATGGCTCTACTTTCTAATACCGTGATGCCCCCTTCACTGGGCGACAAGGCGTCATTGCAGAGCAGCCGCGTGGGAAAGGATGTGCTGTTATCCTTGCGTAAAGCACTGGGGGTAACGTCGCTCCCCTACTGACGCGCTCGCGGGTGCCTCTGGTCCATCGGCGTGTCGAGCGCTGAGAGAAAGAGGGAGTACTGCAATGAAACCGTCACCTGGAACTCCAACTTCACCTTCTCGCTCTTCTTTTCTCTTCTCTCTCTCTCTCTTCATCGCCGCGGCTTCGCATCAGCGCAGAGCCTCACCGCGAGTGCTCTACTCAGACGCCTTTCCTGCCCATAAAATAACCACAGAAAACGTAGTTTCAACATCTTCTTACGGTGTTCTCAAATCGCTTGTTGTCTTGTCAGACTTCTTGTGTTTTCTCCTGTCACTTTGATTCACTATTATTTCTTCTTTCTTTGTATTTTAGTTTTTGGTTCCTGCCTCCGTCTGTGTGGTTTTCTTGGTCGGCTCTCACAGCACATCGTGTGTAGCCCACCACCTCCTTTTTTTTATCGGTGCGTCTTTGTCTGCCTTCCCCTTTCTTGTGTGGCTCCCCGCCACCCTTCCTCTGTGCCTCCTAACGACTTCAGATCTTCCTACTCGAGAGTGCCACGTGCGGGGCCGCTGTCGCAGCTTCCCGCCGAAGACGTCGTGACAGATTTCTTCGTTTCTCTTTTCTTTAAATATACTCTATCTCCCGTTTCTTTTTTAACTTCTTCTTTGATAAGCACTGTTGACGTGCTTTGAAGGTGTGCTTGGTTATATATATATATATTTATCTCGATAAATATCTTTCTCTGTTTCTCGCTGTTTCTTTCACTGTTGTTTTGTTTCTTCTTGTCCCCTGTCTTGCTTCCTGCTCGTTTCTTGGCATCGCCCAGCAATCTGAGCAGGAATCCCCTTCCCTCCCTCCCCCCCACCTTTCCCTACCCCGCTACCAACAACAAAATTCAATTTCTCTGGCTTTCTCTATCTCTCTATGTATTTTGTGTATCTACGTTAACCCGTTTCTTATATATATATATATATATCTCCTCCGCCATCCTCTCTGCCTTTCCCGCTGCTCAGCGTCGCCCGTCAGCGCGTAAAACAAAAAAGTCCTGCCTTTTTTTCGCCAAGGCAACTCTGGACGTGTGGGCGTGTGCGATTGTGTGTTTCTGAACCTTGTACTCCAAAGGTGAGAGAGGAAGATATATCAAGGCCGAGGTAGTCTTGTTTTGTTTGTTTCTTCGCTTTCATTGAAAGCTCTCTGCTGCCTTTTTTCTTCTGTTATTGTTGTGCTTTCTGGCGTGTGTGTAGAGGAAGGAGAGCACACAGCGACGCGCGGAACGCTCACTTCTGCCTCCTTACCTGCGTCTACCGTCCATCTCGTTTTTTTTTCTAGTTTCCGTTTTGTATCTCACACGTTTTTTTTTACTTTTGGTTGTTGTTCTACAACGTCGCTGTCTACTGCACCACCATCTTTTTGTCGGCTGACTTTGGGCACACGCTCACAAAGCTCTTCACATCCACCTCACTCAAAACAACCAACCAATAAGCCAAACAAACAACAAAAAAAGAGAGCAAAGAAAATAAAATACAAAACACGAAAAACAAAAATAGCGCTCTTCTCGTAATAACGAGCAGTTTTTGCTCTCTCTCTCTCTTTATTTTCTTGTCTTTTATTTATTTGGTCTTTTGCCCATTTTTGCTTTTGGGTTTGCTCGTGTATCAATAAACTGAAGAGGGAATAATAATAAAAGAAGGGGAACGAACAGGCGTCGTCGACTCACATCAGCTGTGTGTGCGTGTGTTTCCTCAAACCTCTGTTTTTTTCTGTTTTTTTTTCTCTTTTTCTCGCTCTTGTGATCCAGCCGGTGTCACCTCTTGTGAGTGTCATTCTGTGTTTGTCTCTCTGCACGTGTGGCTCTTTTTTATTTGTTGTTGTTCTCTCTCGTTCTTTCCTCCTTTTCTTCTCTCACGTTCCCACTCCCCTCATTTTTTTCTTCAATTTGATGCGAGTTTATTTTTAGAGTATACCTCTTTAACGTTCTGTTTTGAGTATTTTGACATACGAGCCCTTTTTTTTGTTGTGGTTTGCTTTGCTGGTTGTTTTTGTTGTCCTCTCTCTGTGTGTGTGACTTCCTTCGCGTCCTTCAACTTTGCTGTTCTGTTGTGTACCCGCTGTCACCCACGTCTCTTGTACTTGAGTGCGTGAGGGCTTGCTCGCAGACACGCCAGAAAAAAACAACCACACACGCACACTTTATCACCTTCTTTCCCTCTTGGCGACACTCTTTTCCTGTTGTGATCACGTCAGTAGCTTTTTTTTTTCTGCTTGTTGCCTCTGTTGTTTGTTGCTGTTGTGTTGTTCTGCTGGTTTTCCACCTTCGTGTTGCTCCTTACACACGCGTCGCGTTTGCATCGTTTTTATCGTCTATTGTGAATCTTCTCGCAGTTTTTCTTTGAATTGTGGTTTGTCACAGAGTGCGTTGTGCTTCTCACATTTTTCTTTTCTTTAGGTGGCTCATTTGAAGTGTACACCTACAGCACCACACAGACAAGCGCACACAAGCAACGATCGACATCGATAAATAATAATACGAGGCACTTTTCCTGCTGGTAGTTGAGTTGACCGGGATCATCGGTGCAGGACGACCCACCCCTGAAACCGACGGCAGCAAGCAGGAGGGAGCAGCTCGATAACTTCTCTTTTCTTGTCTGTTGCTGGGTGCCTGGATCCTTGCCGCGGCCACGCTGCAGTGAACATAACGCAGACTGAGATAGAGGGTGAGGTAAGCAGAGCAACGTCACAGTAGTCTCTCCACTAGCGTGACTGCCGAAAGATAAAAAAAAGAGAGAAGTACTTATTACTAATTAACTGTTTGTTTCTCTGTCCCCCTCTTTTTGGTGTTGGTTTTTGAGGTCTTCGAGCTTTTTTTTTGTACTATCGTCCCATTCATAAAAAAAAAAGCTGAGAGGACAACGTAGGCGAAGGGGTGAGTTACAAGAATTAAGAACAAAACGAAAGGTACCACCCAGTTGTAACATATCTTTCCGTTGTCGTTGCTGTTGATTGGTGTTAGTGGCCTCTATAATAATCTGTATCACTGTTTTTGTTTTCACTGGCTATCCAGGTTTCTGTAGGTTTTCTCTTTCTTTTCATTTTGCACCACTTGTTTATTGCTGTTTTTTTTTTTACTGTACTTTCACTGTTTCTGCGCCTCACGCGCTGCATTTCTTCTTCTTTTATTTATTTATTTATTTATTTAAATTATATTCTGTAGAAGGATTGCAACAGCCTCACACCGCTCGCTTCTCTCACTGTGTGTGTGTCTGTCAAAGGGAGAAGTTACTTATACTCAGTGTCTACATCCTTTATTTTCTGGAGGCAGGTCCAACATACGTGCTGCGTCTGTCTGTGCATTTCTGCCGAGAGAGAAAAAAAAACGTTGAGACTGATTTGAGCAGTACTCTCTCTCTCACACACGCTTTTTATTGACTTTGCTAGTCTGGTTAGTCAGACCCGAGCGTGCATTCGCGTTAGCTACCAGCCCTCTCCTCCGCGCTGATTTCGTGCCCTTCGCTTGCTGTTGTCTCGCTCGCTGCACCCTTTGTGTATTTTCTTTTTGTTTCTCCCTCTCTCTGAGGTGTGCGGTGGATTTCCACAGTCTTTTTTTTCGGCTTTCAAATCTCTTTTCTTTGTTTACCACCTCTTTTTCAAATTGCTGTTTTGCAGTCTTGTGAACCTTGACAATATTCGTCACCGTTATTATTATTATTATTATTTTTGAATTTAGCTGCAGTGGGCGGGGTGGTCCTCAAGCGGGTCTGCATTGAGGGGAAAAAAAGATCAAAGGGCGCTGATCGCCTACGCATCACACACCACCACTAACACCGCCAACACGTCGAATATCACAACGTTTCTGTTTTTTTTTTTTCTCACATCTATCTGTTCCTGCTCTCGTTTTTGTAAAGCGACTTTTATTTTAAATTTCTCTCGTTTCAGTTTTTCTGCTTTTGCTTTTTTTTTGCTGATCGCCAGCTTCTTTTTTTTCTTTCTCGTTCTTTTTGGTTTTCTTTTTGTGTATTCCTCTTCCCTTTGTTTTTGTATGACTGTTGTTTCCACCTCTCCTGTCAGGTGACTCCCCACTTTTCTCTTCGCAAACGCCCTTTGCCGGAAAAACACACACACACACACACACACGTACACACACAAAAATAGAACGCCCTTTCCCTTCCTTCTCTGCAACTAATAATAACTTTTTTCTGGTCTGCTCTTTTCTTTTTTATTTTTTTTTTTAAATTGTTTTTATCTTCTTCGTCGTCAGTACGAAAAGCTCCACTTGAATCGGGCGGAGTGCGACGGAAAACGGGGGGTTTTAAGAACGTGCGTCCCTCAGCATCTCGCACGCATCAGGCGACTGCCTCCCTTCTTTCTTTCTCCCCTCTTATCCTCTTCTTCCTGCTCTTTTGCTGCGCGGTTTTACTAGATCAGTCCGTTGCTTTTAGCCTCTTTTTCTGTTTCTGAGTTTTCCGGCTTCGTCACTATACGCTTTCGTCTCTCTCTCTCCGTGCTTGTTTTTTTTTTTTTCTGTGTAGACGGCAGAGATCGGCGGCGGCAACATCGTTGTACATTGCTTTCCTTCCTGCGCCGCCTCGAGAGTGTGGGATCAGTGCACCGGCGCAAAAGTTGGTCAGAACCTCTTTTTTTTGTCTTTGTTGTTTCCTCTTGCTCTCTGTTGTCGTAACGTGTTGCTGCCTTTTCTGGCTGTGTCAAAAAAAGCCTCGCACAGCGGCTGAGTGTGTTCCTCTTGCAGACCTTGTCAGGGTGGACACTACCGCTGCGTTCTTCCTTTATTTCTCTTGTTTTCCTGGTGTTCTCTTTCTGTTCGCAGTTCGGTGGTTTACGACTTCGGCTGCTTTATTGACGCTCGCAGGCGTCCTTTTTTTTTTCTCTCTGTGTGTGTGTACGTCTTCTTTTGGGCACACGTGCGTGCATCGGGCTGCAATCAAGTTGGGTGTGGCCGAACAAACAAGCCAACAAGGACAAGCCCTGTGCTGCAGTGGTCAGTGTTGCATCGTCTGTTTTTTTTTTTAATATCACGGATTACTACGATTGCTACGACTGTTATTATTATCTGATCTGTTGCTTTTTGTAACGGCTGTTTTTTTGTGTGTGGATCATTTTTTTTCTCTTTTTACCGGTAAAGCTCCGCGTCGCCTTATCGTGCGCTCTCACACACACGCACACACACACACACGCACACACACAGACGCGTCTGCAGCTCCGCCACACATCAAAGCAGTACAGTCCAAGTAGCGGCTCCTAGACTAATATCGTTCTTGTTGGGTTTGTGCAGAACTTCAACCGCGAAATACCTCTCCGTCATCTCTCTGTCTTGTTGTGCAGCAGGGCTGTTTTTGTTCCTGCGCTGCACACGGGTGTTTCTTCGAGTTGCTGTGGCGAAAGGGAACGGTAGCGTGTGCGCCGTGCTTCCGCTCACACTTTTTCTCTCCCTTGTGACGGCGGTGCTTTACACGTCCCTCTCCAGGAGCCGCTGCGATTGTGCTGCGAGGCGTGCGGAGCCTTCGTGTGTGCTTTGTTTTGCTGTTGCTCACCCCTTCTTTATTTTAAAACCACTGTAAAAGACTTTTTTTTTTGTCGTTGCCGATGCATACGTTGTGTGAAGCGGTGATAGGGTTTACCGCGCAGGTGCCGTACGCGGCACTGGCGGCCAGCCCGGTTCTGCGCACCGCTGCTGAGCGACGGGACAGCGGGAGATCAGGGGCGGACTGCGCCTTCACAGTGGAGCGGGTACCGGTGGCGTGTGCGTGTGAGAAGGGGGTCTCTCTGTGGGTCCCTGCGCATGCACAGGAGGTGCTCGTGGTGTCTTTGCATGGCCTGGCTCGACGTGGCAGCGTGTGCGAGGCGGCGAAGGCGGGCATGTGGTGGGTGGACCGCTGCCTGCAGCTCGCAGAGGCAGCGGATGCGTCGTGTCCAACGCTGATGTGCTGCGTGCGGGTGGTGGAGATGGATGTAAAGCGGCTCTTCCTCTACTGCAGCGCCACCGACGGCGCCACCATGGGCAGCGCTCCAGCTGGCGTGTGCAGCCTACGTGCGCCGGCGCATCCCTTCGCACTACACATGCAGCGCGTGGTGGAGCTGCGAGCGTTGCACCTGTCGCCGGAAGTGTCGCAGCTCATCGTGGAGGTAGACGTGCGGACCTGCCTGCGGTGGTCACAAGCGGAGGTGAACACGTTCCTCACCTCGCTGAACGCCCCTCTGCGTGCCGTCCGCGTGCCGACGGTGTCACTCGCCGCTGTGTCGCTGCTTCGACGCTTCCACGACTCGCTGCGTGTGCTGCATCTGTGCCGACGCACCGCAGCCGTCTTCCACGACCCGCAGAGCCTCCCGATGTTTGATGACGAGGAGCTGGAAGAGGACGCGTCCACGCCGCCGTCCGTGCCGACGTCAGCGGAGGTCTTGACGGGTAAGCTGCCCCCGCCCGCACGACGTGCCGCTGCACCTGGCAAGGGAAGGAGGACAGCTGCTGCTGCAGCTGCGTCAAAGCCCGTTGCAACCGCAACGTCCAAAGGGATGCCGACGGCAACGGCAGAGACGGGTCGAGGCGGCAACACTGCTGTGGGCCCGCGACGCCTCAAGCGCTTTCTCCGGCCACCGCTGGACGTCACACCGGTATTGGAGGAGTTGCACATCTCTTCCTCTGTCCGTCATCAGCTGCCCAGTTGGGTGAGAAGGTGCCTTCACCTTCAACGCCTCACCCTCAACGGGTGCCGCTATGAGGACCTGAGCTCGCTGTGCGGTGCGCGTGGCCTACGCGAAATCACCATCGAAGGCTGCAACCACCTTGCCCGATTTGAGCTACTCTGCCGCTTCCCGCAGCTGCGTGCCCTGTGTGTGAAGAACTGTGCCCTGTTGGGCAGCATCGCGTGGCTGCCAGCGATGTCGGCCGCGCTGCGCTCTCTCACGGTGCACCACCTCAGCGCGATTCCTCTCAGCACGACTGAGGAAGCAACGACGATTGGCGTTGGGCTCAACCACGTCGAGTCCATCAGTTTATGTATCCCTGCAATGACGAAGCTGCAGCCGCTGCTCGTGCACGCTGCGCAGACACTGCGCGAGTTGACGCTCTTCACGTGCCTCAGCGTCGACGACTTCGCGCGTCTGCCGGCGCTGCCGTCTCTGGAGCGGCTGTGCATCACGGGCAGCAGGCACATGCAGAGCCTTGCGTGGCTGCGGAGGTCGCCGCGGCTGACGGAGGTGCGCGCGACGCAGTGTACGCAGCTCACATCGCTCGCCGGCCTCGACAGGTGCCCGCAGCTGCGCATGGTGGAGGTGGCAGGGGCGTCGCAGCTGCTGAACATCAATGCCTTAGCTAGCTGCACCGCCCTCGTCTATGTGGACCTTTCACAGTGTGCGCTGCTCACCAGCGTGTCGCCCCTCCGCCGTCTCCCTCACCTCACGTGCGTGTTGCTGCGAAATTGTGTGCAACTGTCGAAGGACTTCGAGTGGGTGTCGGGCTGCCCGGCGTTGGTGGAGCTGGCGTTGCCCAGCAGTGGGTGGTACAACGCGGCGATCGATAGACTTCAACAGCTAAATCGTCGGAATACTGTCGTGTTGCGCTGAGTCGTGGCAGGGGCAGCTCTTTTTTTTTTTCTCTCTTGATCTGTCTTCTTTGGCCCCCCTTTTTTATCTGTCCAAGTCTGTTCGTGTGTCTGAGTGTGTGTGTGTGTGTGTGTGTGTCCATTTATCTTCTTGCTGCCTCGTTGGCGAGTTTTTTTATTTTTAATGTTGTTTTCCGTGCGTGCAGCAACGGCATTTTTGTTTGTTTGTTTCTCTCCCTCGTTATCTTTTTACCTTTCTGTTTCTCTGTTTGTTTTTCTGTATGGACTACTGCCTCCCCCCTTCCCCCTCCTCTCCTCTCCTATTCCCTCCACTACACACACCCTTCTTACGCGGTTCCTCCGGTTCCCTACCTCACACTCGTTTTGGATGATCGGGCAGCGTCAGGCACGTGTGTGTGTGTGTGCCGGTGCGTGTCGGCGACGCATTCGTTTGATGGAAATTCACGGCTGTTGAAGTCCCTCCGTTTTTGTCTTATATTTCTGACTTGTTAAAGTTGGTTTGTGGTACCTCGTCGTGCTTCTTTTGTTATTGTCACTGAAACACACAACACACGCACACACGCGCACACACCCACACATACATAAACGCACATTAAAGTCGTGTGTGGATGCGGAGCGGACTCCGTAGCGGGTGGCGCACCCAGGAGTACTCGCCTTTTTGTGACTCTCAAGCGTTTTTCTGTTCTCTTGTGCTAGTGTGTGCGTTTGCACTTCTGTCTTTCTCTCGTGACGTTCTCTCTCTCTCTCTCTGTGTGTGTGTGTGTACGTGTATTTATTTGTTTTGTTGTCTTCTGTTTTGTTTGTTTTTAGATGTTTCTGTCTCCTGTTGTTCTCCCATCACCTAGCTGCTGTTTTCTACTTCGTAAGTCGCGTTTTATTTTAATTTAAGTTTGTTTTTAACAGTAGTGTTTTCACTGGTTTGTCTCTCCCGCATGTTTGTTTCTGTATTTTGTGTCTTTGTTTGTGTGTTTTCCTCCTCTTCCCCCCTCTTTCTTCTTTGTCTTCTTTTGTTTTGTTTTGCCCTCGTACGCTTGCGTGGTTTTGCTGCCTGAGGCATCGCGAATCACAACGCGTACCGACACCCCCTCACGGTGATGGCCACCACCGCCAAACAGAGAGGGAGAGACTCTGAAAACACAACTTGGAAAAAACGTTGGCGAGGCTGCCGTCTTGTTGGCTTTTATTTTTGTTTCCCCCCTCTCTCTTCCTTCGATTGCCTTTTTTTAATTTAAAGAGGGGAAGGGAGACGATCGCCTTGACTGCGGCTGCTCGTCCGCACTCCCGAGCCGCGTAGGCAGATCGCGGAGGCTCAGATGACGGATCGGTAGCCCTCAAGCACCCAAAGCAATCCCGCAAGGATACTGACTGCATTGTCCGCGCGAAAGAAGAAGAGAGACAGCAGAGAGGCCTTATGATTGACTTCAAGAGAGGAATAAAGATGAATAAGACACACGACGACATGCGCGTTGCCCGTCAATGAACGGAAGGTCTTTCTCTCTCTCCCCTCTCTTTCTCGAATAACAGAAAACAGAACTTGCTCACACTGGACATTCATCGTTCACCTCTTCTTTTCTTTTTTGATCGTCATCGTTGCTGTGCTGTTGCGCAGTCATGTGTGCAGGCAAGTAGGTGCTTTCATCATCCACCTACAAGAGAGAGGAGACGATAATAAGAGTAGCTAACAAGAGCAACCCTTCCAAAAAAAAAAAAGAAATCAGGCTCCCACTGGAACGTGTGGGCCAGTTTTTGCTCTGGCGAGAACTGTGCGTGTCAGCGGTGCTGTCACCCTGGGGCTGCTGAGGTGCTGCACTTCTGGCTAGAGAAGTGCTTCACTCTCTTCCTTTGCTCCCAGTTCTTTTTCTTTTCTGTGTGCTTGTTCAAGCCTCTGTGTTTGCATCCTTCGCTTTGGATGACGCCGTTGACGACGCAGCTACCTCTTGACCTTACTTTGTCGTCCCTTCGCTGATTTTTGTCCTCCACTTCTCTCTCTCTCCTGTTTCTTCTTTGTGTGCCTGTATTTTTGTGCGGTTGTGAGTATATACGCTTGTCTCTCTTTTTGCTGTTGGTGACATTCACTTGATCGTTGTGGCTGCGCTGCTGGAAAGAAGAGCGTACAAATCCACATTCACGCACCAACACAGCAGTGGCTGCTCTCTGCCTCCTCTCCAGATATCGTTCTCCGGCCTACTCAGTATCGTGAGGAGCTTTCAGAGACGACACACACGCACAAAAAGAAAGACGAAGAAAACACTTATAGGTATTTACAGTCACCATTCACGAGCAGAGAATAACATCCATTAGCCTCCTTTGCTTCCTAGCGAAACAGCCCCCAGCTCTTTTATTGTTTCTCGTAGTCGTAGTGTTAAGTTGCCTTTCTCTCTCTTGCACCTAGTACAGAAACGTAGTAGCACGCAGCAGCGACGGCTCTTTGGTGGTGCAGAGTCCTTACCTTTTCTGATTTCCATCTATCAAGCTTTTTTTTGTTTGTTTTGATTTGGCTGGGGGCTGCGTCTTCCGTTAGCCGTGCTTCAGCATTCTCGATTGATTTGCTGCTCCGCACATCTCTGAGGTGACGCGCCCTCCCTTATCTTCTCTTCTCTCTGCTCTGTTACTGCATTTCTTGTCTCTTTTTTTTGTACTTTATTAACCTCCAAAGTACACCCCCCAGGTACTCACACCCCCACAACACATCAGCCACCCTTCAGTAGCACGATGCCGAACAACGCCACCGTCGTACCCGGGCTCTTCCCCTACCTCGGCTTCATGCTGAAGGATGTGGGTGCCCGTCTCTCCTCCATCTCGCACTATATGACGACAAAGCGCCACCCCTACCCGGTGATGCGGCACCAAAATGTGCGTGCCTACCGTGGCATGCTGCCATGGACGCAGGATGCCGGCTTCATTGCACCGAGCGCCTACGTGGTGGGCAACGTGGTCCTCGGTCACGATACGACCATCTTCTACCACACCGTGCTGCGCAACTATCACACCAAGGACGCGACGATTGTTGGGGATCACACCGTTGTGATGGACCGCGTGACACTGATGGGGCAGGTGCGTGTGGGGCACAACACCTATATCGGTGCCGGGGCCTCGTTGGACTGCTGTGAGGTGCACGACAACGTCTATATCGGCCCAGGCGCCTCCATCGCACTGGGGGCGGTGGTGGAAAACAACGCGATTGTTGCTGCCGGGTCCGCCGTACCGAAGGATGCGCGAGTCTACGCGGGTGAGTTGTGGGCCGGCGTGCCAGCGCAGAAAATTGCGGATGTTACGCCTGCGCAGATGAGTGAGGTAACGCACATGGTGCACGACCAGGTCGCGGTGGGGAAAGCACACATCAAGGCCATACACGATCACCTCGAACAGACGAAGGAGCTCGACGCGAACTGGTTGAAGGAGGCGGTGAGGTTGATGGAGGAGCAGCAGAAGCAGGTGTCCATTAAGATGCCAATGGAGATCCCGCTGGAAGCGCGCCGCTTCCTGCAGCCACGTGTACACATGCGTCGGCCGGAGATGCACATGCGCATGTCGTACCCAGTCAACCGCACCGCGCCGTGGATGCCCAAGGCGGCGGACCAGACGGCGAACTGTTAAGGATGTCGCTGTTGGTGTGTGCGTGTGTGTGCGTGCGTGCGCATGCGTGTTTCTTCATGTCGCGATGGTGATGACGACGGCGGTACGCGGATACGTGCAGCCGTGCTGCAAATGAAGAAGGGCGTGAGGAAAGAGGAAGAGAAGTCACCGCTGCTGCTGCGGGAGTCATCATCGCCGTCGTGGCGTCTTCGCGTGTGAGAGCTCTCTGTTTCTTTGCTTGTTTCTTTGCGTATCGGTGGATTATCTTATGATGTTATTATTATTGTTTTCTCGTTCCTGTGGTTGGATTGTAGGGTAGGACAGCTGTTGCTAGACCAATTCCATTCCACGCCAAACAAGATAGCCAGGTGGTGGCGTGCATCATTGCGGAGGGCAACTCCTGCCCACCACGAATGACTGTGAAAGGCACACATTACATGCGATGCAACGCAGCCTTTTGTAGGAGACTCAACGGGTGCTCCTGCGTTCCATTCGTTGGGTACATGTACACACACACACACACACACACACACACACATACACGCGCACTCACTCATTTCTTCAAATGCGCTTTAAAAAAAAAGGGAACACGGTGTGGTGAACAGAAGAGGGGGGGGGCACGTGTGGAGAGGAGGCTCTTCTCGAGGACCGGTGTGGCTGACGCAGAGCATGTGTATGTGCGTGTCACGATGATTGCACGCTGTACGCCGTGATGTGGCGCACGCGCGCTGACGTAGCTGTGAGATGGAACGCGTTTGCGTGGTCGTCCCCTTCACAACTTCGTCTTTTTTTCTGCCTTCTCTCTTCTCGCTCTTCCGTCTTCAGGCTTCTGTGCGGACTCCCCATTGATGTGAAGGGGACGTCATTCAGGTCATTACAAACAAAAAAAAAGGCAACAAAAAAGTTTAAAAAAACCTTCGTGCCGCTGCTGGTGAGGTGTGTCGTTGCTGCCGTCGTCGTTTTACAGCGCGAGAGAAAGCGAGAGCCGGGCTTTGGGAGCAACAACGACGAGGAACGGGACTTTGCTGCTGCATCACGACTGTGAAGGTCTCTCTATACGCACCCACACACATATATATATAGAGAGAGACAACGCGCTGATCCGCTCATCCCTCAGGAGCTTCTTCTGCACAGGGGAAGACCAGAGAATACGCGGCGTGCCCAACAGCTATTTTTGCTGGCAGGCGGGTTACACGCCTTCTAGCTTTCTTTCTTTTTTTCCAGTTTATTTGTGTGCTTCACGTGTCGTGAAGCGAGATTCTGTGTGTTTGCTGCTTTGGCTGCTGTTCGTTTTCTCAAGCCGTCCGAGCACAACAGGAGGAAGGGCCGTCAATGATGCCGACGCTCTTCATCTTTCAGCTGACGGTGGCGCTGCTCTGCGTCGTCGTCGTCTTTCTTCTTGGTGTGAAGGGCACGACGCCGTTAGTGCGTGTGGGAATGGCAGCGACCACACCGGACGTGCATGTGGCCTTATATTGGGTGCGCCGCACCCTCGTGCTGCCCTACCACACCTGGTATCTTCACCACACCGATGCCTACCCCACGGTGCCACTGGAGGTGCGTCTGCCAGACGCGGTCGTCCGGCAAGGTCACATCCTCTTCCCTCTGCATGTCTTCTACTTACGATTCTGTGGACAGTGGCTGCACTGGACACATCCGCAGCTCGCCCACAAACTTCTTTCTGACGACTCTACACAGGGTGGCGAGCTCGCTGTGGCGAATGGCCTGCGCGAGGCCATGGCTATGGTGGCTGCAGCGTTCGTGGTGCTGGTGGGTGCCCCGGGCAGCTGGTGTCTGGCGCGCGTGCTGACGCAGTTGCTGACACGTGCGGTGCAGGAGCGTGAGCGGGTGGCTCGTGCGCAGCTACCTGCCGCGACGGGCGAGACACGTCGCGCAGCATCAGCTGCAGAAGCTGATCAAGCCGCTGATGCTGCTTTGGGCAGCGCTCGCGGAGCGCCTCCATCCGACGTGCGGGCCGCCGCGTGCTTTCTTGGTGCCCTCCTCATCGTGCTGGTGGGACTTTTGCCGCTGCTCGTTGTGGAGGTGAGTACGCTGCAACCATGGTGCCTCGTGGGCTCTCTTCTTGTGTGGGCTGTGTACGCCGTGTTACAAGACGAGTTGCAGCGGCATGTCAGCGAGGCGGAGACCACCGATGATGCTTTCAATCTCACCACTCCCCTCATCGAGGAAGATGCAGTGGTGTTTTTTGCACTGAAGAAGCAGCCGGGCCTGAAACCACTGGTGAGCTACGCGGTGCTTGCGACGCTGATGTCGCTCACGCTGCCGTCGTGTTTGTACTTGACACTGGTGCTCTTTCTCTGGACCCTCACGTCGTGTTGGCAGCATGGCTACAAGCGCGTGCTGGTGAAGGTAAAGTCAGCCGCAACACGGGGCGGCACCACTGCTGTTGCGGACTCAAAGGACCTGCTTCGTGTGGGCTACTCGTGCTACGCGGACAAGCTGTACATGAACTTGTGTTTCTGCTACGCGTCCCTACCGAGTGTGCTGACGCTGCTGGCGATCACGACGCCGTGGTGGTGGTGTCAGCAGCCACTGCTGTCGTTCATAGACCTCTTCGCCAGCCCCCCGCTGCCGAGCGCGGAGAACATGACGGCAGCTGCAGTGACAGTGATGGGACGTTCGTTCACCGGCGCGCGTGAGCTGCGTGCGGACTGCCTCAGCGGTCTCACCTCGTACTACAACTGTGCGTTGCCTACTGCAAATGGCTGGCAGTTGTCCGAGTGGTTCGGCCTACCGTGGACGCGCCTGTCCGAGTCCCTCACACGTTTCTTCATGGCCAAGGACACTGATGTTGCACGGGAGAGCGCGCGTTGGCTGGAGTTTGCGACGGTGGTGCTGGTTGTCCTGATGAACGGTGCGTCGGTGTTGGTGCTGTCTTTCTATCGTGTGCGCAAGCCACCCTTGTCCTTTGAGACTCCGTTGCAGTACGCAGCCGAGCGCGCTGCCCACCAGGCAGAGCAAGAGGCCTACTGGGAAGCGAAGAAGTCAGCACGGCGTGGCAGCAGTGGTGGCGGCGATGGAAGTCAGCAGAGGCCTTCCCCATCCACCACTGCTGCAGAGGACAAGCGTGCGAAGGTCGTCACCTGTCTCTGTCGTGAGGAGTACGTCGTCAAGCAAGCCGTGCTGCTGTGCGGGATGCTGGCGCTGGCCGCGGCATCGTGCACCGTATTGATTTTGCGCAACGGACCAGCGAGTGGGGTGGCGTCTCTCCCGTGCAGCTCACTGCTGGCCGCGGTGCACGCGGTGATCGCGGTGCTGCGACGCACGCACCCTCTTGCTTTCATTCGATCACCCTCATCTGGCTCCTCCCACATTGGTGCCTCCACACAATGCGCGCAGCCAGAGCGGGTAAGTCCTTCTCAGCAAAAACCACAAAAGGAGGAGGAAGTGTACGATCCCTCTGCGTTGACCCAACAGGACCGCGACGACCCGCGCCCACCCGCCGCCTCTCTCTGGTGCAGTTCCGCTGTCGCTCCGAGCCTGGCCCACGTGGCGGACGTGGCCTGGCTGCTGCTGATGGCCACGGCAACCCTCCTCAGCACAGGTGCGCTGTCGTGGCCTGTTGTCCCCGCCGTACTGCGCCACGGGGTGGTTGGGATGTGTGGAGGGTTCACCGGCTTTGCGCTGTGGCGGCTGCGGCGCTGGGCGGTGGCCGACTTCACCAGCTCGGTGCTCCTCGCCGGGGGCTGTGTGGCGTCTCTGCTGTTGACGGTGCTGCTGGTCGCTCAACTCATTCCCCAGACGTCTGCAGAGGGGTTGCCTTCGCTTCACGGCGGCATCAGGTACCTCAGCGTGGTCATGGATCGGCTGGGTGACGTGTACACAGGCACCGATGATGCTGCCCTGCGTGCCTACGTCTACCAATGCGCAGTGGCCTGCATCACGTATGTCAGTTGTGCCGTGTACGCTGCCCTTCGCATCGGTCGGCTGGCCATCGAACCGGAGGAGGTGTGGCTGGTCCCAATAGAGGCAGAGCTAAACTATTTCTCAAAGGCGACCCCACCAAAGAAGCAGCGGTAATGAATGATGGGGATGAGTAAAGGTGGGAGTACGAGGAGTGTTGTGAGTCGCACGTTCTTTTGTAGTCTTTTGCACTGCCTGACGTGGGGGCGTTGAAATCCGCGCTCGCACACACACACACCGAAAAAAAGGAAAGACAAAAACACACGACAGGACGTGTTGGCGCCACGCTGACAAGGGAAAATGAGTGGGAATGGCACCCGCTTCAGGCATCGATGACTTCTCATCTTTGGAACGAGAGGAAGCGCCGTTGATCACTCGTACGTGCGGAAGAGGAGTGTGGGCTGCCTCCAGTGTGCGCGGTACTGCAGACTGCTCGTCAAAGCGACCTCTCTCTTTCGGATTGCGCATGAAACACGCCACTGCTCCTCTCTCCCCTCCTTCTTTCATTTTGTGGCTTTCTTTGCTGCACTCTGACCTTGAGCAGGATACACTACTTTTGTTTTTCTTCCTCTACTGTACTACTGGCGCTTCGTGTGTGCGTGTGTGTGAGCATAAAAAACCAACACCTCGACCACCTGTGGTGCCTCCTCTCACGCCTGCTTTATCCCGCCTCACCACTTTCCTGCAAGTGTGCAGCACCCGTGGCGTGGCTTCTCTCTTTCTCAGTGCCTGCCCTCGATAGCTCGCTGCTGCTGATACACATCTGGCGCGTTGCTTTTGTTTTTTGATTTTCTTTGCTGTTGTTGTCTCCTCTTCTGATCCTCTCGCTCCGCTGGCACGCTTGTCACGACAAAGGCTACTCAGCAACACGAGCGACTGTTTTTTTTTTTGATTGTATACACTCTTTCCGCTGCTGCTGTTGCTCTTGCCTTTTCTGCCAACAAGGAACGCGCAGACGCAGCCCACCGCGGACGACATCACAGTAGCGCGGCAGCAAACAGAACCCCCACTGTCCTGCTCATTGTATAAGAAAATACATATACATAAATACAACGAGGCTTTTGTGTTTTTGTTTAGGGCAACACAATGACGCAGATGCCACTCTCTGATGAGGTGCCGCTGCGGGTGGCTAGCTTCAATTTGTGGGGTATCTTCAACTCAAAGATGCGCGAGGCTCGCATGAAGGTCTTCGCGACCAAAATCAAGAACTACGACGTCATCCTGCTGCAGGAGCAGTTCTCACCCGATGACTTCGATCTCATCTACCGCAGCGCTCCGCAGGAGGTGCAGGAGCACTACTACTTCCGCCGCTTCCGGAGCTCCTTCTACGGCTCCGGCTGCGCGATCATCTCGCGCTACCCGGTGAAGCAGGCCTTCTTTCACACCTACCCGCTGCAGGGTTATCCGGAGATGGTGCTGCACGGCGATTTCTTCGCAAACAAGGGGGCGGCGATGGTGCGGGTGCAGGTGCCTGTGCCCGGGGGTGTTAACGGTGACGCCGTTACCCTGCAGGAGGTGATCTTCTACACGACACACCTCGTAGCCATCTACCAGAAAGTCAGCCAGCTGCCCTCGTGGAAGAAGGAGCGCTACCTGCCTTACCGCATCTCGCAAGCCATCTCGTTTGCCAACTTCATCCTCAGCACGTCGCGCCCGACAGACCGCATCGTAATTGGCGGCGATTTTAACTGCTCGCAGCGCTCGCTAGAGGTGCAGATGATGCTGATCCTGCTGAAGAAGCACGGATACGACATGCGCTCCGTCCTGCCCTCGCCACGCGCGCTGCTCGACACCGCAACAAGCGAGGTGGAGCGCGAACAGGGCCTTCGTCTCTTCACCTTCTCCAACCGCAACGCCTTCAACACGATGAAGACGTCCTACTTCAAACTGCTGAAGTTGGAGGCGGACATCCCGTCACAGATCGATCACATCTTCTTCTCCAGACCCGCCTTCGCGCTGCGCGACTTCTCGAGCTGCCCGGATGTGGAGGCGGCCTACCCGCGTCAGGTGCAGGGGCAGCCAAATGGGCTCGTCATCTTCACCAAAAACGAGGTTTACGTCCCGCCGCAGCCGACGTGGTGGGGATCCATCTGGCATCGGCTGATCACCGGCAATCGCCGCTGGTCGAGCGGCGGCGGCTCCAAGGCGGCATCGGATGCGGCGTCTGACTTGTACCCGCTTTCCGACCACTACGGCGTGGCCGCGTTGCTGGGGATGCGCGTTGATGAGGTAGAGCCGATGACATCGCCGGTGACGCTCTCCGCAGCGAAGGAGGCCGCGACACTCTCGCCGACACTGACACCGGACGAGGTGAAGGTGATGAAGACGGTGATTGAGTTCCTCGACAGCTACGTGAGCAAGCTGCGCTCGCAGATCCGCACGACACGCGTTATGGCAGCCTCGTCTATCGTAATTGTCGTGGTGAACCTCTTTGTGCTGCGCCAGCTGACTTTGAAGGAGGAGAATCGCACAGCGACGATGCTGGAGCAGATGTACAACATCGCCGTGGCGAACTCCAGCGTGGCGTCGCAGCAGGCGAAGGCAGCCCCACTGGTGGGCGTCAAGGCGCAACTCGTGGCGGCCGGAGGCTGGATTGCACGACACCTGAACCTCCCCTTGCTGAACTCGACGTCCACTTCTGCACTGCACGAGGGTGCGAAGGCGGAGGGCACCCGGGGCATCAGCGCACCCGCTGCAGGCGAGGTAGCGACCACCACGGCAACAATGCAAGGGACAGAAGAAGGGAGTCCTGACTTTGCTGCCATTGCCAAGGCTCTCGCGACCCGACCACTCTGGGCCACAACGTGGGTGTCGTCCGCAACCAACATCGCCTCTTCGGTTTTCGGGACGGCCGCCTTCGCGATTGGTATGTTTCAGCGTGCGGGTAACGCGAATGTGCTGGAGGAGCAGGTGCAGCAGCTTCGCTTACTATAAAAAAAAAGAGACGAAAGCAGCTGTTTGAGTTTGATCTTGTGTCCCTGTCTGCTGTACATGTGGGGGTTGCAAAGCCTGTGTGCTGCATCCTGTCTCCTCCCCCCCTTTTTTTGTGTATGTCTTTCGACATGGGGCGATGTTCAACATAGTGGCGTGCACGCCGTTCTTCATTGGTGTTTTCTATGGTGCCTCTTTTTGCGTTAGGGGCTGTGGGTTGTTTGCGTTTGTGTTTTTCTTTGTTAACTTTCTTTTCTTCTTGAAGGATTTGCTTGTATGTATGTGTGTGTCTTTGCGTGCAAAGCGTATATCGCGATGCGAGAGAGAGGATGCGAAGGGAAGGTCCATGATGCTGATGGCACGCCCGTCGTCTGCCTTGTGGCATTCATATCCGACCTCACAACAGCGACCTGCACTTCACACGCGCGCAAAACACGTTGCGGTATAGTGCAACAAAAGAGGGACGAATGGACACATGGCGTACGACCCGTAACGGAGTGGACGGTGGTAGAGATAGATAGAGATGCTACGGAGCGATCAACTCCAGCGTGCACCCCCCCTCCCTTGCGATTGCCTTTTGTGATTGTGTGTGGGTACTGTCGAAGGGCACGGTGAACGAGTAAGAAGGAAAACAAACAAAAAAGAACCATCACGCGCGCATCGCAACCTGTTGCGCTGCTCTCTCTCTCTCTGATGGTGGCAATGCTTGCTGTACGCACCTGGTGGACACGCCACGCGGTCGACCCTGTCGAGTCGCTGCGACTGCTATGCGTGTGCCCGTCTGTGTGTGCACCGCCGTACTCACATCACTGCTTCTGTACTTCTCCCTTTTCCTCGCTTTCCTTCACGATTGACGGTGGCGGTTGTTTTGGATTCTGTATCTCTAATGCGATGTACACAGACACAAGTGCTGTTTTGTGAGTGTGTGTCTTCCCCCTCCCCCCCCCTCATCATCCTTCCACGATGCACCCGGTGTCGTGGCGAGCCGCTCAACACCGCAGTCGCCCTCTGCATCCGAACCTCGCAGTTAGCCGCAAGACCACTCCTGCGAGTCAGACACGTGCCGTGGCGTGCCCGCGTGAAAGCCCGACGAGCAGCAGTCACCAGACAGGTGTCGGTGCAGGCGATGCATCAGCCAGCTCGGCTTCTGCAGCGGGCAGCGAAGTCGCTGACGACGCCGGCGACATGGTGCGCAGCAACGCAACCGCGAGATGTTCCGCTTGTCGTGGCACCCTGTGGAGGCGGGTGGGGTGTGCGATGGCTGAGGCTGACTGCGTGCCACCGACGTCTTCCTGCGCCGGTGCTCTATTTAAGGCACCTGCACCAGAAGGTGTTGCGTTGGGTTGGCAGCGTTCATCCGAGAGGCGGGCATCGACTCTTCATGTTGGCGTGCTCAACGCAGCTGTCCCGCGACGCGACGTCTCGACCACCTCACCGCGTTGCTGTCGTTCACAAGATGCTGACGGATGCACCAGTCGGCACCGCTTGTGTGAAGACGACTATAACGACTTCGACAGCGCAGATGTCGCAGTCTTGTGCCCGTCCCCTCCCCCACGGAGCCCCTACCACGGTGGTCCACTGGAAGAAGAGCTGCGCCGTTACCGCTCCTACAGAGAAGAACGCGTTGCAGGCGCAGTCGGGACGGGGGAGTGCGATGCTGCCAGGTGTGCGTTGTCCGTCGGGGGTATGTCGCGTCCCTCCCTCTCACAAAGCTGTGGTGGCGGCGGGTGTGGCTCAGCAGCGGGCGTTATTTCCGGAATAGCAAGAGAGGCGTGCGTCTCGCCAAGGAAGCGGCAGCGGAGCTGCGAGTATGTACTGGGTTTGTCTGTAGAAACGTCTGGGTGTGACCGCGTGGACTCAAAGAGGGCCGCGGGGTCGCACGCTGCGCTGATCTCGCGGCGATGTGCGTGGCCAACTCACTTAAGAGGTCCTTCCTTGACCAGTAGGGATGTGATTTACAAGCGGACCCGCTTCGATCAAGGTGGTGATGACAGCGACGACGATGCGGATCAAGACGCTGAGATCTTGATGTTCTCGTCGCCCGACGTCTCGCAAGGCGGTGACGCAGAGGACGGTGTGGCGGGCCCGGCTGCAAACTTCCAGAGCACGCCCCAAGGCATCAGAACCTTTGCGTTGTGCTCGACGTGGCGCACGCCTGGAACTCAATTCAGGCAATCATGCGCTCGGACGGCACGGACCTGTGGCGGCCTCCACGACGGCGCGGTTCTGACGCGTGACGCGGCGCTTATGAGGCAGACGTTGCTGCCACCGCGTCTCCCGCTGTCGCACCTCCCATGGCTTGTGGGGTGTGCGGGGACTGTGGGGACGGGGGACACCGTGTCAGGTGTGTTGAGTGATGCTGACGCAGCAACGCTCCTTCAACGTCACGAAACAGAGATGCTGCTCGAATACACGTTTCAGGCACACCAGCAACCACACGCGGCGAGGACGACGGGGAGGCCTCCGCTGTGGGTGGATGTCCTGCGCACAAGTCTAGCGTACTACGCCGCCGACCGCAACTAAATGATGGCTGTTCTCTTTTTGTTGTTACTGCTGTCTTGTGAAGTACACAGGTCGTGCAATTGCATGTATGTCTGCATGTGTTCGCGACTTCTCTGCTCTTCCCCCTTATCTCCTTTTTTGAGTAACATGTGCTACTACCAACAACTCCGCTGTCGAGCAACGAGAATATAAAGAAAAGATAATAAAGAGAGAGCGGCACGTCGGCGCCGCTCCAAACTTGTGCTGCACCGCCAGACACGCTGTGCTTAACCCACAAGGATGTCCTCCCTCCCTCGTCCCTTCCTCTCTTTTGCCTCGCCAATGGTATGCAGCGTGTGGGGCGCTGAAGTAGAGCTCCAAAAGGAAAGCAAAATTAAGAGGTGAAGGGGGGGGGTGGAAGGGAGGCAAGAGAGAGTGAGGGGAGAGGCCAGCGTCTTTTGCTGTGGAGTGCACACCCCATCCCATGACGTGCGGTACCTCTCTCTCTCCACACCACGCTGCACCCGTCTTCCTTGTCTCTCTCTCTCTCTTTGCATTTGGTGTTTTTGCTGTTTCACGACAAACATAGAGAGGAACCCTCCCACGCTCTCGACGGGGTTCCTTACTCGTGTTTGCAGTGGAGTAGAACGAACGAAAAGCAGCCGTTGCAGTTCTCACTGCTTTCCCCGGCTGACTGTCACACCGAGCTGGATTCCGCAGGACACACACACACACACACACTTACAAAAGATAAAGAGACAGGCGTTCCCCTCCCTCTCCTGACTTTCTCCTTTTGTTGCTGTTGTTGTTTCATGTCAGTGACGGCGTGCGTGGGACACATCGTCGTCCCACGTGGGACGACCAGGCCGACACACGCGGCATCCACCACACACCACACACATGCGCCAACTGTGAAGAAGCCGCGTATTGAGCAGCAGGCAAGTCACCACATCCAGCCTTCGAACAGCAATGAAGACCTCCATGACGTTCTAACGGTGCCTGAATTGAGTGAGGAGAGCCTCGGCGATGCACTGCGGCGTTACGCACTGCAGTGGCTGGAGGACGATGCAGCAAAAACAAGTGATGCGTGTGCCACCAAGCTACTAGATGTGGTGCGCACGTGGCTGGCGGTGGCGTCGACGCAATGGCCCGTCGTGCGGCCACCAAAAGACACCGTAGACGTCACTGCTGCCACTGGTGTTGGTGATGCTGTGCTTGACATTCCGGTACCTCGTCCGTCATGGGTGACGTGGCGCTTCTGTTTTGTGCCGCAGGTGCTGGATCGACACGATAGCACGTCTGTCGACTCGCAGCGCAGTGAAGCTTGCCCTCCGCATCAGCTGGACGCCGCCACACGAAGTGCGTTTGCCGCCATCCCACTTCCTCGCCGAGTGTGGATTACGTCACAGGCGACACAGGACATGACATCCGGCTGCGTTGCTGCGGTGCTATCGAAACGTATACATTTGCACGACGACTCACCGCACTCGACCGGGCACACGCCGACGGTAAGCACTGCGGGTGCACGCAGTGGTTTTACGACTCTCCCGGCTGCGCTGACGTCGAAGCCGCTGCTGCTCGTTGGCGCGGGTGGCATTGGCTGTGAGGTGCTGAAGGTGTTGGTGCTGCGCGGCTTCACGCACATCCACATCATCGACCTCGATACCATCGACGCGACAAACCTCAATCGGCAGTTTCTATTTCAACTGCCCGACGTCGGCCACTCAAAGGCCAAGACGGCGTGTCGGGTGGTGAGAAGCTGGTTCGATGCAGCTCGCCATTCTCAACGCACGACACCACCACCGCAGATCGTTGCCTACCACGACAACATCAAGGCGGAGCAGTTCGATGATGCCTTTTACCTGCAGTTTGCAGCAGTGCTGAACGCCCTCGACAACGTTGCGGCGCGGCAGCATGTAAATCGAGTGTGTATGCGCAACGGCATTCCATTAATCGAGAGCGGCACGATGGGCTACAACGGCCAGGTGCAGCCGATTGTTAAGGGAAGGTACGAGTGCTACGACTGCCGGCCCAAGCCACCGGACACCAAGACGTTTGCCGTGTGCACCATCCACGCGCGACCGACAACGATGGTGCATTGCGTCCACTACGCGAAGGAATTGTACGAGGTGCTGTTTGGCAGCACCGCAGGCGAGGAGGACACGATCACCGCCACCACTGAGGCCGCAGAGGAGCGTCTGCGTAGCGCCATCGCAATGGACGACGGTGAGGACGAAATCCACGACACCGCTACTAACGCAGGGACGAAGACAGCGCGAACCGGCGGAGAGCTGTCGTACCTGCGCGCGTTGGTGACGGACTGGCGCCGAGAGCAGCTCCCATCCCCATTGTCGACAGCAGCGATGCATGGCAACAACAACGCAGCAGCAGCAGCCACCGTCATCCATTCAGCAGTGCAGTTTGGTGCGCGGCTGCTCCGTCACCTCTTTGTGGAAAAAGTCGTGGAGCTGCTATCGCTGAAGTCTTCGTGGCCGACGGAGCCGCCGGTGCCACTCGATCAGGCGATGATCGATCGTGTGGTGGCGCAGCACGCGCAGACATGTGCCGACGCCGCACCCTGTGGAGTGCCTCCCTGCTGGGGCCCCCTCTCCGGCGATGCGGTGCTGCCGGTGGCGGACTGCGTGGCGCTGTTTGAGCGGGCCGTGGCGGACTGCCTGGCGCGGCCCCCCGGCGTGCCCTTCAAGAAGGATGACGACGCCGCCGTCCGCTTTGTCAGCGCGACAGCAAATCTGCGTGCACACGTCTTTCACATAGCAGCCCAGTCTGTCGAGGAGGTGCGCAGCATCGCAGGATCCATCGTGCCGGCCATCGCAACCACCAATGCCATTATCGCTGCAGCGGTGGTGCACGAACTCACGGCGCTGCTCTCGTCCGCCGCGGCGGGTCCGTGGGTGGTGTACGCGCGCAAGGTGCCGCAGCTGCGTCGACGTCGTCTGCCACCCCTCCACGACTCTCCTTATCACCTCTCGCCTTCCCTTTATAAGGTGTTAACGGCACCATCGCTGTCGTGTAGAGGGGAGCGGCCGTGCTCGGTGATGGATGCGTATATTCTGCACAGCACCTGTCCGAACCCACCTAACGCCCTCCACTGCCTGGTGTGCCAAGACACCCACCCAGAGGTGGTGGTGCAGCTCTCGCTTGGCGTCTTCACGTTGGGCGAATTTGTTCACGAGGTTTTGGAAGCTGCGTTGGGCTTCGAAGGGCCGTCCGTGAGCCACGGTGCCACAGTGCTCTACGAGGATGAGGACTACGAGGTGCTGGCGCACGACACGCTCTTACACCTGCTGATACCACCTGCGACCATGCAAGGCACAACGACGACATCAACGTCGAAAGACACATCGACCGCGGAGTCTGCCGTGCCATCACCTTTGAGACCGCGACGTTTTGTGCTGACGGTCGACGCGTTGAACAAGGAAGTTGTGTGGAGTGTTGTACTGGTGGATGGACTGCCAACACCACAACAACCAGCAACAATAGCAGCGCACAACGCCAGTGGCGAGACTGCAGCATTATTTGCGGTGTCCGGCCTGCAGCAGGCGCAGTCAGCCGAGCAGCAGGCGCTGGCTCGACTGGATGAGCAGAGACGACTTCAAGCGGCGGAAAAAGAGGACGCAGCTGCAACCCAACATTCCCACAATGGCGATGAAGCTGAAGAGCAGCGAAGCCACCGCGCCCCCACTGCGCCGCTGGACGGCGTCGAGGTGATCATCGCGGATGATGATGATGGCGATGACGAGGTGAGTAGCGTGGTGGTCGAGGCGGAGGAGGGTGGTGTTGGTGTGCGGGCGGCCTCCCCAGCGCACGGTACTGCCAACAGTGATGATGCGGTGGTGATCCTGGACGAGTAAATGCTCGTTACGATAAGGGACGAGAGAGAACCGGTGGAAAATAACGACGAAAGAGCAAAAAGACAAACAGAAATGATGTCAGCGACCGTTGATGGCGCGTGTGCTTTACGGGGGATCCACAACATTGTTAAAAAAAAAAACCCGCGTGGAGGTGCGAGGGTATCGTGCGGTTGATGTGCGGTGGACTTATGATGTGCACCGGAGATGCTCTGTCATCGTAACATCGCCTTCTTTTTTTCGTGTTTTTCCTCTAAACACGCACACACAAACCACACTTCCTGGTGTCTGCGTGTATTTTAGCAATTCGACGAACTCTCTCCCCTCCTCCTTCTTTGACTTCTTGCCAACATCCACAGAACGTGGTATACTCCCTCTTTTACTGTGTGTGTGTGTTTGTGTGTTTGCCTCGATGCCACCTCGGTTCCGCAAAACACTTCTCTACAGCGCGGCGGCGGCGAGCGTAGTTGGCCTTGGCACCGCCGCCATCGTCCTCCCACCGAAGGAGTCGCTGCCCTCCTCGCTGCTGCCATCACGCGTGCTCTTTGAAGGCATTGGCCGTGTGGGACGCTGCGTCTGCACAGGTGGTCTGATTTACTGCGACTACGTCTTCCACGTTCGCCCGCAGGACTCGCAGGAGAAGTGGAACGAAGTCCACCGCCGCTGTGCCGGTCGCCTCGTCACGCTGGCCGAGACCAACGGAGGCCTTTACGTCAAGGCCGGGCAGATCTTTGCGAACATGAGCCACATCCTGCCCTACCAGTACTGCCAGGTGATGGCGGTGCTGCAGGACGCGGTGGTGTCGCGGCCCTTCTCGGAGGTGGTGGCGGTGCTCGAGAAGGACTTGCGCTGCCCCTTGTCGGAGGTGTTCGCCTATGTCGATCCGAACCCCCTTGCAGCAGCCTCGCTCGCCCAGGTGCACCGCGGACGCCTTCGCAAGGAGGACGACGAGGTGGCCATAAAGGTGCAGTACCTCGATATCGCCCAGCGCTTCAACGGTGACATGCGCACCATCAATCTCATGTTCGCCACGGCGAGCTACTTCTTTCCTGGCTACGACTTTGGCCAAATCATCACTAAGCTGAACGACACGGTAGCTGCGGAGCTCGACTTCCGCCTGGAGGGCAGCAATAGTGAGCGGGCGGCGGCGGATCTCAAGGCGGCCGGCTTTGGAGAGCGTGTGGTGTGCCCGAGGATTTACTGGGAGTACGCCGGCAAGCGCGTTTTAGTGTCGCAGTTTGTGCAGAACGCCGTGAAGATATCGGACCGCGCCGGCATCCAGAAGTTGGGGTTGAACGTGCGCGAGGTTGCGACGCTTTTCTACGACGCGATCGCGTTTCAGATCTTCCGCAGCGGTTTCTTTCACGGTGACCCACACGCCGGCAACGTCCTCGTCCGCGCCCTGCCGGACGGCTCCCCGCAGGTGGTGCTGCTCGACTTCGGTCTCTGCGCGGAGCTGAACCCCGCCCAGCGACGCGAAGTAAGCGATATCTGGACCTCGTCCGTCACACACAACACGCCAAAGATCAGCGAAATTGCTCACCGCTACCACTGCGACGACTTCGATCTGTTCGCCTCGTGCTTTCTGCAGCACCCGTACGAGTACTTTTCCAACAACCACGGCCGTGTGACAAACTCGCAGGAACTGGAGAGCATGCGCAGGACCATTAAGGAGCGCATGACAGAGCTCAACGGCATTGTAGCTTCCCTACCAAAGGAGTACGCGCTGGTGCTGCGGAGCATCATGGCGACAAAGGCCATTAATCGCGAGTTGGGCGATGCAGCCAACCGACCGATGCGCTTCTTGCGTTACTCGCTGCAAACGTCGCACGAAGATCTGCCGAAAATTCAGCTCATGATGTTGATGACGAAGGCGTGGTTCCAGGAGATGTACTCGGCGCTGATGCTGAAGCTGGCGTTGTGGCGCCATCCGGAGCTGTCTGACGTCTTCGAGAACGCGTCGCTGCAGCTGAGTGGCTGATAACTTCTCTGCTACCCCGCCAACGCTCCTGCGCTGTTCCTTTTCTTTCCTTTTTGTTTTCTAATCAACACGCTCTCCAACATGTGCTCTCCCCACCACACCTCCTCCACGCGCAGCACCCGTACACACATATATGCGTGTCTCTGCTGTTTATCTCCCTCGACCGTGGTAGTCCTGTTGGCTTGTGCGGTGTGGGAGATACGAAGGTGGAAGAGTGGAGAGAGGGGTGCGATGGGGAGGGAGTGGTATATTCACAATCCGACGTGCCGCTGTCATACAGCCACGCTGTCTCCGACTTTTTGCTTTGTTTGTTGCTGTCGTTTTCTTTTCTTATGTTGTCTTGTGCTGTACGGTGTACCTCGTTGGGAGGGGGAAGGGGGGGGGGAGACGCACAGAGGTCGGCTGAGGTGGGACGGGATAGAAGAGGGTGGTGAGGATCGCTGGCGGCTCTCCGTTCCGACCTACACAATCGTATCACGTTGACTAGCGACATCGCAACACCACGGCGCCACGGCCAGACTTACTTCTGGGCGACAGTAGAATGTACTTATCGATTCTGGCGTGGTGTGCCCGTGCAGTCCAGTGCGCAGATGCGTTGGTGTGCTGCGGCCGACATGATCCCCGCACCCTCTTCACCTTGTCGCTTGCTGTTATGCGGTGAACGTGGCTCACACGACGCCCGCTGCTGTTCTTGATTTTTGTTTCCCTGCTCCCGTCTCTTCGCTCTTATGTGCAAAGACGTCGCCTTCTACGATGCGGCAGGGCCGTCCCTCCCTCCCCCCACTTCTTTCGATGATGGAAGGCGGGTGTAATTCTCTGGTAATCACCGAGGGCTGTTCACAAACCCGAAATCGACACACCAAGAAAACAAACAAGCAAGAAAGTAGTGTGCGCTCTCCTTCTGCGCATCTTGCTCCTCGCGTATGTGTGCTGCGCATGTGTATGTGCCGGCGAACACATGTTGTGCAGCGCTAGGTGTCTTTTTCTGTTCGTCACAGGCACCGTCGAGGGTGCGGAAGTATAGTGGAAGGCGAGGAGGTGACTCGGTGTTCTTGTACGGACAGCTTTCCACCTCCCACACCCAAAGCAATGTAGGAGTGACGCAGCAAACAACACAGAAAAAAAAAACGAGCACCTTAAACATTGAATGATGTGCGATAAAGGCAACCTTGCTTCTTCTGGGCAACCCAATCCACGTCCTATCTCCTTCCCCCTTCTCCCTTTCTTTTGTGCTGCCTTTAAGTATATGTGTGTGTGTATACACGTGTCCATCTCAAGCTCTGTTGCTCCGTGACGACGCATACGTCGCTGGGACTCGGAAGGGTGACGAAAATAAACACCCCACCCCCAAAAGCAGCACGTCGCCAAACTACATCTGCATTTGACTAGAGAAGATCATTGAGGGCTGATTTTTGTATGCGTCGTTCACTCTGTGTTTTGGTGGCACCGTGGGTGCCACCACCACGGCACGACACCAAGGTCACGATGCCGCCACCACCAGGCGGAGAGGTCGGTGGGTCCTTTGGCGTGTCGAGCGGATATAGCGAGCGCCTCGCCACAACACCCTACTGGAAGCGCATGGCCCTCTCCACCTACGAGCTGCGCATGCGAGAGAACGAGACGCGCTACCCGATGAGCCCGTACCGGCCAGGGGAGTACGACCTGCGCTACACGGTGACGCCCTATCCCGACCACGTCAAGCACCGCCCGCTACTGGAGGTGGGTGAGGCCCGACAGATCCCTACGCTGCAGATCCCGGTCATTTTCTTAGCCAATGTGTGGGATGAGGAGAAGCAGGTGTGGTTCGGTCGTCAGTACGAGACGGTGTACGTGAACCGCGCCTTTGCGCGTGACGAGCTGATCCCGCAGCGGTACGCGATCTACGCCACCGAGGAGGCTTATCAGCTACTGGGTCTCCCTGTGGTGAACCACAGCATTCACGAGGAGATCCCCAAGACCCCGCACGACTACGCAAAACTGCTGGAGAAGCAGAACTACGACGAGGAGCGGTGGAAGTACTCCATCGAGTACCTCTTCCGGAAGTACGAGGCCGGCCCACCAGAGCTGCAGGACAGGTCAGAGGAGGGCTGGGATGGGGTGGAGGAGCTGGCGACGTCGTCGTCGGCAGGCGGGTCGGTCGATGGGTCAACGAAGCGGAAGGGGCCGCTCAAGCAGCGCAAGGCACGCAAGATCAAGCTGTTTTGAAGAACCCCTCCCCTCCCCCCGTCCGTTGTCTTGTTGCGGTATTTGCTGGCAGCTGCTCTGTGTCCCTTGCTGTCCCTTCCTCTCTTTTTCCTCCTCACATGGAGATGTGCTGCAACGCACTAAATGTCAACGGTGACGTACGCAGCTGCGCCATCGTGGGTCCTGAGGCGGTCACGCGCGCACACACGACGGTGCCAATGACGGTGAGAGATGTGCGTCGATGAGGAGAACAGCAAAGAGAAAAGAAGCGACAGGGGAGTGATGGGGGAACGCAACGCACAGGACCCAGGCCGGTGAGGTACTGGGATGCGTGGAAGCCTCGACCGACGAGCTGGGAGGGAAGGAGTCCGTGTGGGGCCCTTACTTTATGGTGTTGGAGCCGTTGTTTGCGTTACCTTGTCGTTTGCGGACAAGTAGGTTGCTATTGTGGTGCTGGTTTCACACATCTGTCCAGGAACACGCAGTGTTCTCTAGTGGTTCTTCGCTGACAGCATACGACTCTTTTTGAAACCGTCTTAACTTTCTATGTGTTTGTATTCGTCCGTACAGTTGTGGCGCTTTCGCTAGTTAAGCGCGGAGGAGGAGGGAGAAGCGGTTGGCGCTGTGTCGCTGTCGGTGTGGACGAGTACGCTCTGCTGCATCGCCGCACGCAGCCTCGTGACCGCCAAAAGGGCGAGTTTCCTCACTTTCCTCCATAAGCGCCGACTACCGTTGCCTTTCGACGTTCGAGCGCAAAACACATGTTCCCACACACACACTCCAGCTTGGTGAGCGAGTGTGTGTGTACAGCTGCAAAAACCCCGCTGCAGATCTATACCTCATAACTCGCTTCTCCCTTTGTCTTTTCTCCTTCGAATCTTTCCTTCCCGGCGTGCTCTCGTGGTGTTCCACTGCGGGTAAATCGTATCATCTGTTCACTGCCATCATTATCTCTCTGTCTCCGTGCCGTTTGCGTTGTTGCTGCCGTTAGGGTCATTTGCTTGACAACACGAGTTTAGTTTTTGAGCGCTGCTGTCGTCGTCCAGCCACTCTTCTTTCTCTCTCTGTCCCTTGTATCCCTGCTGTTTGAGATACACGTTGGTGCTGGCCATCATGAACACGCTCTTTGTGACAAATATCGTGAAGCCGCTGCAGCGCAACGCCACCCTCGGCGCCACCGTCGGCACGGGTTTTCTCTGCGCCTTTACGTATTGGTGGTACGCCACGTCGATCCGCAACACTCTTCTTGCTACCCAGCACAGCTGCCAGCAGATGTCTGACCAGGCCTTTCAAGAGTGTCGCGAGATGCTGAAGGCAGGGGAGCGCAGCTGGAGCACCGACATCCGCTCCCGCGATACGCAGGTGCGTCGGCTAGAGCTGCAGAACGTCGAACAGACTCGAAGCGTGGCTCGCCTGGAGTCCGCCATGAAGATGTGTCTTGTGCAGAACGAATAGAGAGGAAAAAAAAAGAAAGCCACTCGCAGAAGAGAAGTGTCTGTTGTGTGTATGTGTGTGTGTGTGTGTGTGTGTGTGTGTGTTTATGATGCGGAGTGGTGTTGGAAAGGATGACTGTGTGTTGACCGTCGCTGATGTGGTAGAGGAGGCACAAACCCCCTCTTCCCTTTCTCTCTATTTGGAAGCTCAGGCTGCTTCAAGGGATGCCAACGAGAAGCAAAAATGCGAACAAACCTCTCAAAACAGCTCTGACGAACGCACGGCGTGGATGCTGCCCCTCTTCTTCTCTTTTCGCACCGCATCTCGTTCTCTTGTGAGCGGTTTTGGCTCGTCCACGACGGAGCACTTGAACCCACACACGCACAGAGACAGGCGCGCTCGAAGCCCACAAACGCGAAGGTAACGGCCGCACCGCGGTGCGCAAACGCGGGAATCCACACCCCCTCTCTTTCTCCTTCTCGCTCTCCCGAAAGCTGAGACAAACAATAAGAAAATCCCTGGCAGTGCTCTTTCCCTTTGGAGGAGGGCTCTACTGAGCAATGCAGCTCTGCCGTTGGGTGACGTTTGGTCTTGCTTCATGAGATGGGAGCCGCGTTGTGGTGCAGGGGGAGGGGGAGGGGGCGCGTAGCTCTCCGCATTGCTCCGCTCGCCTCTCCCCCGATCCTGCCACTGTCTTTCGCCCTTGTTCCCACGCTTCCTTCATTTTTGCGCCTTCGTCGTTGTCGCTTCTGCTTTTTTTTGCTCTTGATCTTGGTGAACTGCATCAGCCAGCTCCTCGTTGCATTGCCGTGCGCTGCGGCGATGACCTCTGCACCGCTGCAGCGACCACCCCCTCCTTTTCTTTCTGCTTTTCTTTCTGTTGCTTTATCGCGTACGTTTGTGCGCGCCCTTCATTAGACCACTTATCTATGCCACCTCGTAAGAAGTACGACCCTGATGTGTGGGGCCCACCACCACCGCCGCAAACACGGTCTTCGCAGGGGGGTGATGATTCTAATGCAGCCGGCTCCAGCACCTCGGCAACCGCCGCATCATCGGCCTTTCAACGTCACTTCGCGAATCGGACGGAGGTGGTAAGGCGAGATGGGGTCAATGCTCACCTTGGCGTGAAGGCTGCAGCCCTCGATGATGCTACCAACACTGCTAGCGTCGCGGGCTCGCGACTCGCTGAAAAGCAGACGAAGCCGAAGAAGCTGAAGGCAGCGGCGCTAATCCGGATTGTCGCCCCGGGTGAGACGAAGTCGAGAGCGTCTGCTGCCACACACGGAGGTCAGGGTGTCGGTGTCAGGGACGTCTTGCCGCTCATCGCACCCACGCGTCGCGTGCTTGACTTCGGCTTACCGGTAGGTTCGTCAGCGACGACAAACCTCACCAGCAGTAGCAGCGGCCAGCCCACCGTTGTGGAGGTGAGCATGGACAGCAGCGACGGCGAGCACGACGCTGCAACATCCCCGATGTCTGCCGCAGCACGGCTGTCTCGCCGCTCCTCCTCTGTGATTGTTCAGCACCCGGGCCACGGTGTGAAGTGTCTGATGGCACCGTCTGCTCTTGCCGCTGCTGTGGCAGGTCGCGGGAACAGTGACACAGCTCGATGCTCTCCCACCCCTCCTCCACACTCCCCTTGCTGGGGTGGCAGTGAGGGCCACCCGCACCACCAGAGTGCGTTGACGCCCAGCCCCTCGTCACACCTCACACGAGCGTCGCATGCAACTCCAACTCACTTCCCTGAGACAGTAGCCGTGGTGGCCGCTTCGTCAGCGGAGGGCCGTACCGCGGCGGTGATGTCGCTTCCACCACGAGCGGGCCGTACACCACCCAAAACAACACCGTCGTCATCCTCTGCACCCTCTTTGCACCGCACTGCAGATCGAATTGTGGTGGAGCCGAGTCGTCGACTACCGGCATCTGCGGAGGCGCAGTCAAAGAACCTGCGACGACGGCCACCACCACCACAGCAACTGCCGTTGCCGTCCTCGTCGTCGTCACCAACATCCCCTTCGGGGATAGGGGGAGGCACCAAGCCCAGCTACACGCCGTACACCCTCGATGCGTACAAGAGCCTCATGGCGGACGTCGCAGCGTACAAGTCCGGCGGCTTGGGTCCGAGCGACACGGACGCCCAGCGGGCAGCACGGGAGAGGCGTGAACGACAACGCGCGTACGGGCGCCGGGCGGAGCGACACGCACGGCAGTCGCTAGCTGGTGCCGGCTCGGCCTCCACCCCCGCCGACACGGACGGCGCGCTGTCGAGTCCAGACGACACACGCAAAGGTAAGAAGCCGCTCCGTTCGTTTGAAGAGGAAGGACGGTCGCCCTCCACATCCACATCGTCGACAAGGACCTCGTCTTCCTCTAGTTCATCCAGCTCTTCCTCACACTCCTCGAGTTCCGCTGCGTTGATGACGCCTTCCCCCGGTGATGCGAAGCGACGCACTGACAGCCCGGCAGCGAGGCCACTGCGACGCAAGCGCGCTACTACATCAGCGAACAAAGGGGAACCGTCGCCGTGCCGAGGTGCTTCTCCCGCCTCTCAACCATCACTGGTGGGAGTGACACACGAGTCCCCGTCACCCGTGAACGACAAGCCGCAGCAGAGGTCCTCTGCGATAACCACAACCGACAATGCAGGAGCACCACTCTCTCACAGCACGCCCACACCTACTAACACAATCAAGACCAAGACAGTAGCTGCAGCAGCGGGCGGGATGTCCAGTCCGGCCTTCGCGGTGGCTGCGGCGTCGCGCGCAAAAGTCGAGCAGGCCCGCGCACGTCGCGAGCGGGCCCTCGCCTACGCACAGAAGGTGGCACAGGAGAGACAGGAAGTGCAACAGCAGCAGCCACCGGCCGAGGAAACCACACAGATGGTTAACGGCAAGCGTGGCGACGCCATCAGCCGCGGTGAAGACGATGATGATGATGATGCGATGATGGATGGTGAAGAAGGGGGTGGGGCTCTCACTGGCGGAGCAGCGGATACGGCGACGGCAGAGGCACGACGGCGGCGGCAACGTTTGATGGACCTTGAGGCTGCGCATGCCCAGAAGAAAGCTGCTGTAGACCACATCCGACGACAGCTGTACCGTGGCGGTGGCCAAGGCAGCTGACCGACACAAATCGAAGGGCCAACTCTCTTTTTTCTTCTTCGTACACCGCGCTGCTTCGTATCTTCACGCGGCGATACTTCCATGACAGGAAACAAAAGCCAGGTGGGCCACCACAGCAAGGAAGCACGTACTGCAGTTTGTGCCGTGGTGGACAGCATAGGTCTGCAAGAAGAGCGGTCACACAGCAGCGATGATAAGGAGAGAAGGGGAGGAAAGGCTGGGAGGGAGAGAATAGGAAGATGCACTTATGAGGCGAGCGAAAGAAGCCCAAGTGGCGGCCGGAGTCGGTTGCCGCATCACAAAAAACGAAACGAAAGAAAGGGACGACACAGAAGTGTGTATCTCTCTCAGCCGTCTCGCCCCTCCCCCTTCGTGACCCCTTTTTCTCCTATAATCAATATCGCTGTTATCTCACACTCCAGCTTTTGTTCCCCCTCCCCCTCGTTTCCTTTGTCAACCTTATCTACATGTATATGCTGTGCATACGTGGTGGTTTGTGCAGTACGCTCGAAAAGTCCCTCGCTCCGAGGCGACCGACACTACTCACACACACTCCCCAACTCGCAAGCAGGCACACAGACACCGAGAGAGGAGAGTGAAGCCACTCTTCTCTTCCCTGCGGCGCTCCGCTCTGTGTTTTGCGTCTCCGCTGCTCTGCGTGTTCGACGAAGACCCACACAGTCATCTCTATTGTTATTTAGCTTGATCTGCGCTTCTCCGGCAGCGCTGACCCACTCAGCCTCAACCGCCCCCCTCCCCCATCCTCATCCACGAGGAAGCAACGTTTATTTGCGTGTACGACGGCGTGTAGACACACACACACACACACATAGTTACGTAGAGTAGACTGTGTGTGATTCTGTGTTAGGCTAATTCAGACACGCATCGAGCTGTTCTCTATCCCCCTCTTTGCGTTATAGAGTCATTGTTGTCTTTTTGCTTCCTCCAGCACCGTCACTATTTTCTGCGATATACACACTTCTCCTCCACGTACGGAGGGCTGTTTTAAATTCAACTCTCGCTTACTTTCTCTCGGTGTACGTGCCTGTATCTATACACACACACACACACACACACACACACACAAGCACACACGCACACTTACTCCAAGAGCTCGTAGAAAATCTGCGGTAAAGAGAACCGTACTCATGTCGACGGTTCCCACACGACGCCGCAGCAGCGTCGACACCGACGCCATGCGTGACGCGATGTGCACACGCATCCGTCGACTTGGCGCTGACATTTTACAGATCACGCGATCCGCGACACAGCGCGTGGAGGAGCTCGACGCGGCCTACGTGGAGCAGCAGCGACAGAGACAGCAGCAACTGCCGATGCGGCTGAGTCCGCGGCCCACCGTGAACGTCAAGCAAGCAGCAACGCGCAGTTTTAAGGTTGTGCCGTACGGCCTGGCAGCACGTTCGCAGCAGCGTCCGATGCTGCAGACGCGGCCGGTGTTGGACAGAAAGAGCAGCGCTGGGGTGTCTGCGGTGCCAGGTCAGGCGTCCAAGAAGCGGAAGCGCAAGACGCAACGCTCCGGCAGCCCCCGTGCAGACGCCGTCCCGCAGAACATTGACACCAATGACACCAACACCGGCGCCACCGACTCCAGGACGACATTATTAGCTGCATTGCCGTCGCAGCACGACGGACGCATTTTTCGCACCACCACGCCTGGGGTGTCGCGTGGGCGACGGGAGAGTGCGAACAGCAGCAGCAGCACGCAGACGCTGAACTACCAGAGTGCAGACATGGACGTTCCTGTCGCTGAGAATGGCACCACAACGGCGACTGACGTGCGCGCCGCGCAGGGCAAGTGGATTGTCGCTGATGTCCTCCAGGTGGCGGAAGCAAACTATCAGAGCATCCTGGCAGGCACACCCGACCAGCTGACGCATCCGCACGATGGGACAGCGATGGACGAGGGGCGCGGCGCTCCCCTTTATGACAAGAGCAACGCCGCGTCAGCGGACCACGGCGGGGGGGAGTTCAGCGAGAGCGAGTCTGCAGCATCAGCAGCTTATCGGAGGTGGGGTGGCTCGACGGATGACGTGGCCGGTGCGGAGGGCAGCACTGTCGGGGGTGGAACTCTCGCCGTCACCGCACGACCCGTCGTGGAGGCGTCGGCGTTGCCCAACGACGTTGCAATCGACGTGGCGGAAACAAACGCGCCAAACTACTACAACGTCGTCTACATTCACCAGTCCACCCGTGTGCGCAAGCAGAGCAGCGGGTCTGTGACCGGCAGCGGGTACAGCAGCGGCGGCAGTGGCGTGCTGCGCAGACGACTGACACCGCACGTTTTCCTTCACGGCACGCCTGCACGCATCTCCCCCTCCACAATCGATAAGGACAAGGAGGGTGAGCCATGTATGGTGAACTCCTACGTGAGCGCCATGTACGCTGTCGACGAGGGCGAGCGCGGACGCGGTGCCCACACGGGTGGATTTGAGGGTGCAGCAAATTACGCCACAGCCATCGCTGCCGCACCGTCGACCTTTCCTGCAGTGGCACCATTTGGTAACGTTGATAATAGAGAAACTAGCTCCGTACCTGCTCCGCAGGTGATTCAGGTAGAGCTGCGCATGCCTACCCATAGACCCAACTGCAGCGACGTACTGACGCAGAACCCGTCGCGTACGTCGATGCCGTCTGTCGGCTGCTTTCGCTTCCCGCAAGCTGGCGAAGGTACACGGGAGCGACGCGACACGGACGAGGGCGCCGACGACGGCAACGGTGAAGGCCCTGCCGCAGCCGATCACTCCAAGACCTCTGCGGACGGCCACGGCAACCCTACCCAGGAGGCAGCGCAACCAGCAGCGAAAACGGACGCTGCGGAGGGCAATCATGAAGCCGTGGTGGTGCAGATCGAGATGATGGAGGGGTGGCGCAGGGATCGCTGCACCAGCGTAGCAAATCGCATTCGACGCCGTCGTAACTCGACTTTCGTGTCCCCTGGGTGGCAGGGGGAGTACTACTACTACCCCTCCGCTTCTCCTTCTCGCACCTCCACAGGCACGTGGCCGTCGCAATCAGCAGCAGCACCATCAGCAGCCGCAGCATGTGAGGCGTCCACGGCCCACGATGGTCCTCTCTACTCGGCCGGTGTGTCGCCCACCAACATGGGCGAGCCCTTCAGCACAGGAAGTACCGTCCCTCTCCCCAGCGACGAGGATCTGTACTCCAACCCGCTGCCCAAGCTTTGCTCACCGCTGGGGGGCGACGTACCTCATTTATACGCCGCAGGGGATGATGTGATGATGATGGAGGTTGCTCCCGGGCAGCTCTCGCCCCCACTGCGGCTGAATTACAGCACCTCAACGTACCCCAACGTTCAGCAGCTGCAGAAGCTGCAACAGCGGTCACTGGCCCATGTGGGTTCACCCGCAGCGACGACAACGTACGACGTGCTTCTGCAGACACGGCTGTCCGCCTCGTCTTCCTCCACGCCGCGGTCACCGTGTCAAGGGATGGTATCAGCAGTGGAGGTGGAGCCCCAGGGTGACACCAACGCTACCACCGCTGCAGCAACACCAGCAGCAGCAACAGCTGTTGCCAGTGATCCGACAAGCTGCGCCGCTGCTGCAACTACAGATGCCGCTGCGACTGGATCAAGTGCATCCTCACCACTGCGCAAGTTTTCATCATCACAGCAACTGCAGCAGCAGCAGCGACCAGGCAGCGCAACGGGTGGGGTCGGGGCCGCGCGTCGTCGTCACTACCCGCGGATGGAGGTGGTGGTGGCGAGCGACTACAACGCGGTGGAGTGGGCCTTTGCAGGGGAAGCCCGACGAACCTCAGCTGCACTCGATGATGCCTCGTCGTCTGCGGCATCGGCGGAGAGAAGCACGTCGATGGTGCACCACAGCGGCATTGCACTCAGTGGGGCTGTTGCTACTGCTGCTGCTGTGGCACCGTCCACTCCTCTATGGGCTGCGTTTCAGCTACGCGAGTTGGCGGAGGAGGAGCACCGGCGGTGGGACGCGCGGACGCGGCGGCCGCACGGGGCTGACATTCACGAGCCTATTGTACTGGGTGTGTCGGGCGTGAAGGGCGCTCCGTGATGAGCCTCGAGCCCTCACCGAAACGCGACATTTTTTTGCTTTGTTTTCTGTCCTTTGTGTTGTTTGCATGGAGGGTTGCGCGCAGCTGTGGTGTCTTTGTCTGTCTGTCTTCGCTTGCTGTAGACTGTTGTTCCGCCTTTGTGTGTATCTTTGTGCTTTCCTCTTCCGTTGTGTTGTCGTTGAGAGAGGCTGCGCTGACAGCAGAGGGATAAAGAGTGGAATCTACAATCACTCCCCCTTTCACCCTTATATATATGTGTATTTGTGTGTGTGTGTTTTGTCCTGATAATGTTCTTGATGGCTGGAGTGTGCGTGTGTTTATGTGTGTGTGTGTACCACCTTTATGTGGACTGCGTACCATCTGCGCAAATATCAGCATCGAAAAAGCGGACGAAAGCAAGCAAGGAAAGGCACGTGCCAAAGCGGTAGCGTGCATCTGTCTTCTCACTTTTGCCGGGGCTGCTGTGCAGCTTTTATGGGCCTCGCTTCAACGTGCACGAGGGCTGCGTTGTCGATGGTGTTTCTTCCCTTCCCCCCCCCTCTTCCGAGTCCGATCACGTCTGGTGCCGCCAGGTAGCACCCACACTCTCCCCACTCACGTTGTTTCGCTACCGGCCTCTCCTTGCTTGAATACTGTCTTATTTTTGTGTGCTGCAACACACACACACACACACGCACACACATGAGAGCAACACAGAAGGAGTTGGGCGAAAGAAAGAAATTGTTGGCAGCGTTTCCTTGTGGGGCGAGCGCGCGACATCACGTTGCAGTGAAGAAGGACAACAAGACAAGGAAAATCGACTGCCAAACCATGCTGCGCCGCCCATTGCAGTTCACCGCTGCAAGTGGTGTGCTGATGGGCGCCCGCGCCGCTGCCGCCGTCTCCGCCTCCCCACTGCAGGCCGCCTTTCGTGGGGTGAAGCTTGTAAATCCCATCGGCAAGCAGGGGAGTCAGCACTACGGGCTGGAGCCGAAGCTGGAGGCTGGCAAGGACACCCAGCTGAAGCACACGGAGATGTACGACGGTTACACGGATGACTTCGGCGTGTTCAAGGAGGGACCACCCGTCACGCTGCGCCTCGAGTACGTCCGGTCTCCCGAGCACGGCTTCTCGCAGGAGGTGCTGCAGAAGGATATTTGGTCGCCGTTCCAGGTAGGCGCCAACATGATGTCGTACACGCCTTTGTACTACGACTGGAAAGGCTTCTCTAGTCGCGACTACTTCGGTCATCGCAGCGGAACAAACCCCGGTAGTAAGGTCGTTATGGGCCACTACAAGCGCGATGAGCAGCGCTCCTGGGGCTATCGGATATTCATCAACCACAAGCCGCAGAAGCGCATCCCCAAGTGGCTCGCCTGTGTCGTGCACATCCCACGTAAGAAGACGTTTCTCGGCTTCTTCCTCTACGCCAACGGCGCCTACGTGGCGGAGCTGCTCACGTACAAGCAGCTGCCGCGCATCGTGTACAACAAACCGTTTCAGGGGTGCTTGCCGACGATTGGGCAGACGGTGTCGTTGACGGAGGTGACGTATGGAAAGGAGCTGCACTCGGTGGAGATGTACCCTGGACACGGCGGCGTGCTGTGCCGGGCCAGCGGTACGGCAGCTGTTGTGCTGCGCGGCTCAGAGCCGAACCTTGTTCCCATTCTACTACCCTCGAAGGAGGTCCGTCTCTTCGACAGTAGCTGCCACGCCGTGTTTGGCCGTCGTGCCGGTGTGATGTACAACAAGCAGCGCAACTTCAGTCGCCGTAGCGTGGAGGCGAACATGCCACACCGGCCGCGGGTGCACTCCAAGACGAAGCGGGTGTCGAGCCACCCGGCGGGTGGCGGCAACGGTGGATCACCGAACCTGCTTGTGCCGCTCGACTGGCGCATCCACCCACGCAACGCCGTGAAGACGAAGTACTGGCTGTCAGGGTACATCCTACGTGGTCGGCAGTACAGTCGTAATCAAACAGTGGCGGACCTCAAGTCGAAGACGTACAGCTGGGCCAATCGCGACCCCGTGTACCGGTAGAGCGTCATCAGCGAGCCTGCGATGCACGAGACGCGGGTGGGAAAATGGAGGGAGCGCAGCTTCGTGGCCTCTGCTTTGGTTCGTCGGTGTCCTTGTTGTATTTTTACTCTTGTCTTTTGTTGCGGGTGATGCTTCTTTTCGTGGAAGTTGCATTGAAGCGGCGCGCAGGGTACCAAAGGCGGAGGGGGAGGCGTTGGGCGAGCCTCCCTCCCGGCTCACTGCGTTGTTTTGTGGGTTTTTGCTCTTTTCTTTTGCGATGAGCAAATGTGACGCTCGTGTTCGTGTTGTTGTTTACATGTGTCATTAAGTCTGTCTTTTCTGCACCCCACAATGAGCGCACACTAAACGTGCTCTGTGCCGGCACGAGAACTGCAGCTCTTCGGTTGGCGACTTCGGAAAGCAGCGGGGGAGCACCTCGAGAGAGAAAGAGAGATGTGCGTACTCTGTACAACGGTTGCCGGGCAGAGGCATGAGAGAAAAGCTAACGGAAGCGGCCTGTTTCAGGCGCTGTCTGATGCTGCAGCGCCCGACCCACAAACTTACACGTTAATTGTGTCTACGTGTGTGTGTATGTGTGTGCGATGAAAAAAAGCGGTGTGGCAGTGGTGGTGGTACTGACCAGAATCCCCGTTCAGCTGTGGAGGAGTGTGAGGAGGAGTCATCGGATCACTGCGCTTCGCTCTCTACTCATCTCCTTCCCTCTCTCGTGTTCTTTTTTTCTGCTCTCTCTCTCTGGTTCACCGTGCACCACCGGCACCGGGAGTTTCTGCGTCTCGATCTCTCGCGCTACAGAACATACACGGCGCTTTTCGCTTTCTACAGCCTTCTCTCTACCTCTCTTTCTCTCTCTCGTTCTCACATTAGAAATGCTCCGCGGTGTTTCTGCGAAGACGGTGGCGGCGGTGGTGGGCGTGGCGCACGTGAGCTACCACTCCCTCCCAGATCTCAAGTACCCGGCGGAGCTGCCGAAGCTGGCCTACGACTGGAAGGACGGTATTAAGCCCGTCTTCAGCCCGCGTCAGCTGGAGCTGCACTACACCAAGCACCACAAAGCGTACGTGGATAAGCTGAACAGCATCGGCAAGGGTTACGAGGGCAAGACGATCGAGGAGATTGTGCAGGCGACGAACGGGCAGGTGGATCAGAAGGTTGCCTTCAACCAGGCTGCCCAGCACTTCAATCACTCCTTCCTGTGGAACTGCCTGACCCCCAACGGGACGGCGATGCCGAAGGAATTGGAGGCAGCCATCGCGAAGCAGTTTGGCAGCGTGGCGGACTTCAAGACCGCGTTTGAGCAGGCCGGCGCCGGCAACTTCGGCTCCGGTTGGACGTGGCTCTGCGTGAACCCCAAGACGAAGGGGCTGGAGATCGACAACACGAGCAATGCTGGGTGCCCCATCACCTCAGGCCTGCGTCCGATCTTCACGGCTGATGTCTGGGAGCACGCCTACTACAAGGACTTCGAGAATCGCCGCCCAGATTATCTAAAGGAGATGTGGAAGGTCGTGAACTGGGAGTTCGTCGCGAAGATGCACGCACACGCCACCAAGTAACCACACGCAGTGGGTTGAATGACATATATACTATTTACGGGAGAGGGAGAGGGGGAGGGAGGCGGAGGCGGAGGTGCTCCTTTCTTTTTGTGACTCACCGGGACTCGAGCGCCGCTGGGGTGGCGTGTGAGCCAAACCCCCTTCCCTCCCCCTAATTCCCTCCCTCACCCCTTTCCTTCCCGCTTCGTGGGCCCCCCTCCCCTTCCACAGTAAGCACTTATGACCCTTCGTGGACGGCAGGCGGACTCCTGTTGCCGCCCAAAAGAAGGGGCCCCAAAAAACTACCAGAGAAGCAAAGAAAAAAGGAGCTGCACGGTAGGGAGAAGCGAAATCTAAAAATAAAACAATTGGCGTCAACAGCCACACTCAACCCCCCCCCCCCACTACACACACACAGATATATACGTAGAGCCGTCTGACAGATGCACGAGTACCCTCGTGTTTTTTTTTTATGTGTGAGCTGTTAGTGTTCTCGCCTTGGTGGAGTGTGTTAGCGTTCTCCTCTTTATTGACTCATTTTTATCAGCACGTATTTTCGTACACATACACACGCACGCACACTCACGCATACACACAGTCATGTAACCGTGCAGGCACACCGAGAACGAAGGACCGGCACATTTTGATTCCACTTGAAGAACACCAGTACCAGGGAAAAAAGTTGTTGCTTGTGTCTACGGATGCTGTTGGCATTACCGCTCCTCGTTTAGCGCGTGTGTGAGAGAGGTGCCAGCGGTTTGTCACCTTCCAGTGGTGTGGCAGGGACGAGCGACAGAGGGAACGGGGCGTAACACGCGTCTATATACCCTTTATACATCTCTCTTTGTGTGTATGTGTGCGGATGTGTGTGTTTATCGTGACACATACACGCACCGTTCCACCGGGAACCTTTGCTGTTCACTATTATTATTATTATTATTACTGCGGTGCTTTTTTTTTTGTGTGTGTGTGCGCGCTTCCTTATTTTCCTTCAGCGGCACTTTTTGTTGTTGTTTCTCACTATCGCAGGGGTGCTTTGTTTTGGCGTTTTGCTGTCGCTGACTTCAATTCCCACTGCTCTTTCAGCTAGCACATATATGCGTATGCACGCTCACGCTCACACACACAGACACAGATACAGCTACACACACGCGCTTGTTGACAGGCTTTTTTTGTTTTTCGAAGCGTGCAGGGCAGCTCGTCTTTTTTTGTTGTTGGGTCTCGCTTGACCTTATCGTCTTATGCCGTGGTCGAGGTCTGCCAGCAGTTGTATAACACTTCCGATAAACTGCATGACGGCAGTGCACGTGTGCGTCACCGTAGCGTCTTGTTCTTCCATTCTTTCGCCATTATTGTACGGGGCCGGTTGGCACGCCCGGCGTGAGGGGAGAGATGGACTCTTGTTGGCCACCTGATGGACACACAAGCGAAGAAAGACAAGGGATTAAAATTAAGGGTAGCACGCCAACATATTCCCAAACGTACTGTATATATACAAAGTGAATCTCTAGCTCTCCTTGTCTCTGTCTTTTGTCGGCGAGAAGGGTTGCTGATGACACTAACTTAGACACTTACGCACATACACACATAACAAACACACAGTAAGCGAGGTAAACACAATGAAACAGAAATGCACAGAGAAGAGAGAAGCAAAGAAAGGACAACTCTGCACGCGGTCCATCGAGACGGATGCTGCACAGGTGCGGCGACCATTGCAGAGGCACCTTCGTGTGTGTCCACGAAAAGAGAACAAAGGATAAATGCAACGCCGCGAGAGTGAAACAACGAAGTATGTGGTCTGCTGGTGCGCGGACACAGGCTTTCTCGTCCCCTGCATGTTCTTTCTTTTTTACGAGTCTTGTTCATCTATATACATGTGTAGAACACTGCATGCGTGGACCATCGCTGCCTCGACCTCTCTCGCCACCCCTTCACTCTCTCCTTCTGGGCTTTTTGCTGTTGATCTATGCCATTTTCACCACCACTCGTTACAGCTGAAGTCTTCAGTACCCATCACACGCGGATTTGAGCTTAGTACCAGCTCGCTTAGCGTTGCACAGCACTTTCCCTCCTTGCCTCCCCTCCCCCTCTCCTTGACCTCTACCGCACTTCTTAACGAGCTTTTTCAGTTCTTTGCCTGTGTGCAGCCTTGGGGACTGGGTGAGCGAGCCACACCACGCTGAACACACGCGAAGGTTGCTTCCTCTTCTTTTCTGCCTTCAAGAGGACAGCAGAACGTGAGAACAACGCGAAACGAGAGAAGGGAGTACCCACCACATACGCACGCACAGACACAAGCATGTCCACCCACGCCCCCTCTTCCAGCACCATCACGGTGCCAGCCCCGCGGCGACACCACGCGCAGCTGCTGCAGCACATCTCTCACGGTCGCACGCTCTTTATGTGTTGTGATATGCAGGAGAAGCTGGCCGACAAGATTCCCGGCTTCCACGAGACGATCCACATCACGAATAACCTCACCCTCTTCTGTGAGATACTCGGCCCCAAGTACTGCAGCTGCATCGCAACCCTGCAGTACCCTGACGGAGTGGGGCCGCTCTACCACGAGATCATCCTGCCGCCTAATACCCCTGTCTTTCCGAAGATCGAGCCGTCGATGCTGCTGCCGGAGGTGCTGCCCTACCTATACGGTGATGAGGGTAAGGGGATCCTGCCGGTGCAGCAGGTGGTGCTGTGGGGCCACGAGACGCAAGTGTGCATCATGCAGACAGCGGACGAGCTGCTGCGGCGTGGGTTTCGTGTGGCGGTGGCGACGGACGGCTGTGCGGCGCAGCGTCGCATTGACCACGATGTGGCGCTGATGGAGATGAGCAAATGGGCTGGGCTGCACTTAACGACGTCGGTCGGCGTGTACACGGAGATGCTCCGTGCGCACCCGCACTTCTTTGCGCCGGTGATGAAGGTAATTCTCGACCGCACAGAGGTCTTCAAACGACCGTACAAGCGAAGCGAGGACCCGACGCTGACACCAGAGGAGCGTGAGATGGACCCGTGAGGTGGGGGAAGGAGGAAGAGAAGGGGGGACGTGATGGTATTAGCAGCGTTGCTGAGGGAAGGGACTGCGGAGCCTTTAGGTTGTTCATAGTTGTCGAGGCCAGCTTAGTTGGTCACTCCCACTCCCGTTGCCAAGCTGTGCGCGCGTATGGTAGTGTCCCGTTTCGTGCTGCGCGGGTCCACGATGCAGGCTTCTCCTCTCATTTTCGTGCCCTACTCGCACACCTCTCTCGTGGTTGCTACCTCTTCCCCACCGCTGTCACGGGCATCTTAGTCTCGCGCGTTGCTCTGACGGTGCATCCGCTTGGGCTCCTCTTGTGTATGTGTGTGTGTGTATTTTCTCTTCATTTGTTTGTTTGAATACCGCCGCGTCTTCGCTGACCACGGACACATACACAAACGCACACACACACATGCACTCATACTCCAGCACAAGTTGGCGTGCTGCTCAAAGCGACGATGTGTTTGCAGACCCCCGTTTTTCCCCGGCGTATACGTGGGGGTGCATGGACGCTGGTCGCTGTGGGATGACCAACGCAGATGGCATCCTCAAACGCAGAAAGGCTACCTTGAGAGTCACGTGCAGCTGTCTGATTTGAGATCTTTTTTTTTTTTTGATATTGCTGTTGCTTTGACCTTCACCATGACAGTGGAGCCGCATCAATGACGCGCATTAGCACGGGCAAGGGTATTGATGATGATAACGTGGGTGTGTGTCGGTGCTTGTGGTCTCATTCTCATTGAACTCTCTGTGGTTTTCCTACACTACAACCCTTTCCTTCCCAAATCCGTCCCTTCCTAAAGCACAGGAAGGAGCAGAAAACAAACAAACAGAACATCCAGAGAAGGTGTGACGTGCGTGGACTGTTTCTTGTCCTCCTCGTAAAGCTTTTCACACACAAACACACGCGCACAGGCGCAGAGGCAGCAGCAGTAGCAGCAGCAGTCATGTCGCAGTACCCCATCTCTGAGCACTCGCGGCTCATCCAAAAGTTCGATACCTGCCGCACCGCCTTTATGCTCTGCGACGTGCAGGAAAAAGTGGAGCCTCACATCCAGAACTTCCACAACGCCGTTCACGCCGCCAACGCCATGGCAGCCATGCACGAGCTGCTCGGCCCAGAGCACTCTGTCTTTGTCGTGACAGAACAGTACCCGAAGGGGGTGGGGCACGTCTACCACGACATCCACGTACCGGCTGACGCCATTGTGGCGGAGAAGCTGACGCCGTCCATGCTCGTGCCAGAGATCCGCCCGTACATCCTCGGCGACGCCGTGCGTGGTATCCCGCCGGTGCAGCAGGCCATCATCTGGGGACATGAGACCTACGGCTGCATTCTGCAAACGACGGATGAGCTTCTGGAACATGGGATTCGCGTCGCGGTGCTGGTGGACGGCTGTGGTGCGCAGTCAATGGAGAACCACGACACTGCGATCTTGCAAATGTCGCACTGGGAGGGGGTGCTGCTGAGCACAGTGTCCTCGGCGATCATGCAACTCACCCGCTCTGATCCTCGCTTCGTGAAAGACGTGATAAAGATACTGAAGAAGTACGGCGCGGACTGGGCAGCAACGCAGCCGAAGTCGCAAGAAACGAAGAAGTCGGTGGGATCGTTAGCATGATGAGGAATGGAGAACTGAGCGGCGCGCTGGACACCGCACTCTACGCGTCGATGTGTGTGTTTGTGCGTGTGCGCGCGCGTGTGTTACTTCACTCCCTCACGCGTGTGGTTCTCGGGGTCGTTGACAAGAAAGGAGTTGAGGAGAGACACACGGAAAGAAACAGAAGGGAGGAACAGCAACAACAACGTTAGCGTTATGTATGCTGAGTGTGTGTCGTGTAGCTGGTGAAAGCCAACTTCATCGAGTGCACCAGAAAAAGGTGCCTTTGACGACGAGAGGCGTTTCTCGTTATTGTCTTAGTGTGTATTATTATTATTATTTTGAGTGCTTGTGTTTGTGTGCATGCACAGTGAAACAAAGAGGGGGAATAGGATGTCTATGAAGGATACGACAGCAGTATTAGTGATGGTGGTGATGGTGGATGCCGGACGTGGTGACCCTGCAGCAAAAGTGTGCATGCCTGCGATAACGACGACAACACTTGCGTTCAACGGAGTGGCTGAGCCACACCTTGTTGTTGTTGTGATAATCGAAGTTAACTTCCCCCTTTCTTCCTCCGTTTTTTTTTTTTATGTCGTATTGGGGGGAGTATCGTTTGCGAATCTCTTCCCACTACTACATCTGCCTTGCACAGACGTTGCCATCGCACCACCGCTACTCCCAACGTTTGTCGGTGTTGTTATGTGCTTCCCGCCACGTTCAGCAGTGTTTCGTGGTATCCGTCTTGCCACCCGACTATCGTTTCTTTAAGGGTCTCTCCATAAACAACGACCATTAAAAAAAGACACATACAGAACGCACACGCACACGTTCGCACGAAAAGAGAAAATAAACAGAAGCTGACAAGAAAGGTAGAGACTTCACTCATGTCCCTCACCGGCTTCATCACTCCGCGGTCGCACTTGCTGCAGAAGTACAGCAACTGCTGTACCCTCTTCCTGTGCTGCGACATCCAGGAGAAGCTGCGCGGCAGAATCGCAAATTTCAATGATGCCGTCGAGATCTCCAACAAGATGGCAGTTCTGCACGACACGCTGACCCCGCAATACGCGACATTCATTGCCACGGAGCACGTCCCTCAATCTGTGGGGCCCTTCGTGAAGGACGTTCAGCTCCCGGCCGGTGCCCTGCTCTTTGCGAAACATCAGCCGTCGATGCTCATTCCCGAAGTCCTGCCCTACCTGGAGGGCAACAGCGAGAAAGGCGTGTTGCCCGTACGGCAGGCGGTGCTGTGGGGCCATGAAAGCCACGTGTGCATCCTTCAGACCGCCGACGCGCTGCTGCAGCGCGACATTCGTGTGGCGATTCTGGTGGACGGGTGTGCTTCCCAGCAGGCGGTGGACCATGAGACAGCGATGCGGGCGATGACATCGTGGGAGGGGCTGACGATGTCTACGTTCGCATCTGTGATGTTGCAGCTGACGCAGGGCGAGCCGGTGCTGACAAAGAAACTGCATCGGCTGCTGAAAGCGACGCCTCGCCCAGCCGCGTAGCTCGCGCTGGGCGATCTCAAAGGGATGCGTGGACTTTACGACCTATAAGCTTGTGAAGCGACTGCAGTTGTACGTTGTTGGTATTGTAGCGGTTTTATTACTATTATTATTATCTGGATGGTGTTGTTGTTGTGTGCCCCCCCTTCCTTCCAGATTTGTGCGCTTCGCTGCTCTCCGTTTTTCTAGTTTCTCTTCTGCTAGCGAAAGGAAACATAACATGCCGTAAGGCGTGCCTCCGTGTTGCGCTGATATGACGCGCGCGTCTTTGTTTCTTTCTCTTTAACGACTACTACTGTTATTTGTTCCTCTGTCATCTATCCCGCTCTCCCAGGATCAGCTCCCGTGAGCGTGTGCACTTCATCGTCTCCTCGGGCATGGCGGTCCGCCTGCCCTTCCCGCCCGCGTTCTTTGTCTTCCCTCCCCTCTCCTCCTTTCCCTCTCCCCACGCGGCGAGTGTGTGCGCGTGTGTGTGTACGGCACCGGGTGGTGTTGTGGAGTTTTCCCGTGCTCATTAGCTGATGATGTCACCTCCCCTTTTGCACAGCACTCCCTGGGCAGCAAAGAGTTGCGGGAATGGGGGGGGGAAGGGAAGTTAGAGGATGAGGAATAACGGAACGACAGCGATGCGAAAACAACAAACTAAGAATAAGCAGATCAGCCACCGTGCGGTACACGAAGTGCCGCGGAGCACTCCTACCCCGTCGCACGCGCAGCAACGACAACGCCAACGTAAGGTCTTCCCCCTGCAAACGCGAGCAACGGGCTAATCCATACACCGCGGGACTCAGTGCGCGTGGTGGCGACACCCCGCTGCGCTTCTGCCGCGTCTCATTGTTGTTGTTGTTGGCTGAGGTCCTTCGGCAGCCCTCCCCATCTGTGTTCTCATGCGTCTCTGTACTTTCTTTTTGGCTTTTAATTTGCTCTCTGGTTCTCTCTGTCTGCCTTGTTCTCGTGACGTAACCCACCTCGAATCCTGAGGGGCGGTACCCTTACAAAACGCAAGCAAACATAGAGTCGCCTGACTGTTTCTCCTTGGAATATCTCTCCCGCGATACCTTCTTTTACCTTCTCACAATGCAAGCCCAAATGATGTTGCAGCAGTCGATCGAGCAGTACTCCATGCTGGACTTAGCGAATCTGGTGCTGGAGGAGTGCTGGGATATCTGCTTTGATCGCAACCTCACTCGGGCTGAGCTCGCCACGGGGGGCGTGACACACGCGAAGTCGCAGAAAATGGACGCGTGTGCGCGCAAGTGTGTCGGGCGGCACTTTGAGGTGATGAAGTTGATGATTGAGAGCCGCGAGCTGCGCATGCGGGAGGAGGCACAGGGGCTGCCGCCGGGCTCACTGAGCTAAACTCACACCCCACCCCCTTCCGACTCACACACAAAAACACAAAAGAGGGAAAACCTTGTCGTGGGGCTTTCCGTGAGTATTCGCCGCGTGGCTGTTTGGGTTCAACGTTGTGGTTACACATAGGACTTTACTGTCAAAGAAGAAAAAGCTGCCACAAACACAGAAAAGGAGCACGAATGAGGTAGCAGAGCACAGCGAGGAAGACAAAAAACAAATGAAGCATCGGCTGGCGCAAGACTTTTTTGGGGGGGAAGATCGTTTTTCGTGTGCGCGCTCAGCTCGGCAGACGTTCTCGCCCACAGTGTTGCGATGGGCTGATAGCTAGTTGACATGATAGGAAGCGAAAGAAGATGTTTACTATGACGGACAACACCGCCGTCAACAACGCCAGGCGTTTCGCCATCCTTTCTTTTCCCTATTCCCTGCTGCTGTGATTTCAGTGCAAGTACCACGTGGGATGCCTCTTCTCTCCGCCCTTCCGTCACCTTCAGTGGTACATTCTTTTTATCTCCTCTTTTGTTTTTGTTTGTTTCTGCTTTCATCTTCAAACGGCTGCCCTCTTCCTTGGTTTAGCCGCAACGCTTATTTTCTGTGCTTTCTACGGTCCTCGCTGGAAGTAGTACCGGTCATCTTCATGGTGTCACTGTGGGAAGCACACGCACAGTCATCACTGCTGCTCCATTCCCTCCCCTGTACTAAGCTGCACCTCCTCGATTTCTCGCGTGTCTCACTGTCGTCTTGCCAATTGGTTGTTGTTGTTGCGAACCGTGTGCGTTTCTCTCTTTCTCCCTCTCTCGCGAGGTTCGACTCAATCACTGCTGCTGCAGTTGTGTGGTCGCTGCATCCCGGCAATCCATTCTAGAGGATCGGTGTGTGGGACAGGTGTCTCACGCGAAGTCCCCTGGGAATAGGTTAAGCGGCGGCAGGACGGGGAAGGTGATTTGACGGCGTGCATCACCCCTAACTCTTGTTTTTTTGCTGTGTGTGTTTTGTTGGATTCTGTTGTGGGCACACCGCTGCCCCTTCAACATTGAGGAGAGTCTTGCGGAATTTCCCAGCACACGCAAAAGTCATCCCACGTCAATTTCTGGAGCTGTTTTTCTCCTCTTTTGACGCGATATGGGCGCAGAGCTGCCGCCCCACCTCGCCGAGCTCGCCCGACGTGGTGAGTGGCTGCGCTGCCTCGACATCTTGCAACAACTCGTCGCAACGCGGGGCTCTGGTGCAGCGCAGGTCGTGCTGCAGCAGCCGTCGCTTCTATGGGGAGTGGTGCAGCGGCAGCAGAAGAAACCACAAGTGGGCTTACCTGATGGCAAGCTCTCTGCGGATCGAGTCTCCGCTGTGTTGGTGCTGTGCGGGCAAGCCTTGCGCGCTGTACCACGCTATCACACCATCACCAACGTAGTGTCGGCATCCCCGTCAACGCCCGCTGAGGAGCGCTTAGATTTCGGTGCGGCTGTATGCGGTACCTCCTCAAACCTTCACCACGAAGGATGGGACGCCTCGTCTACACCAGCAGCAGCAACGGCAGCACGTACTGTACCGTCAGTGACCGCAGGTCCGTCTTCGGCGCTGTCTGCCTCGCAGCGGCAAGAGTGGCGGCGGCTCGTGACGTCGCTTCTTCAGTTCCACGTGGCCGCTGCCGCTGACCCACACAGCGCAGCAGTGAACCGTGCTTCGGCGCTGTCGTCATCGTCCGGGGCTCCGTCCAGTGCTTCCACGCCGGACCACCCCGAAACGGAGCTGTCAGATGCCGTTGCCGTCGTTTGCACGTGGGCAGAGGCAGAGGGGCTTGACGTTGACGCATCCCTTCTGTCACAAGCCCGCGCAAGGGCTGACGCAGGACAACAAGCTGTGCAGGGTCGACCATGCAAGACAGTACGTGATGGTGACGCGCTGTCGGTGGGTCAAGGCAGTGGCAAGCACACAACGGCAAGACGGGTGGCAGCCACTCCGTGCAGACACGGCGATACTGCACCGCCTTCGGGAGGCCAGGGAGCTCCACGGGCGTCGTCGCCACCACGGCCAGACGTACCCACGCACCACGTCCCTGCCTCACGAGTTCTGCAACGCCTTGCTGCTGCCTGGAGTGCCTCCGAGGAGGTGGCCGCGACACCGCATCGCATCTCGTGTCGCAGCGAAGCTGACGTCGACGCCGGGTTTCGCCAGGCCGTCTCGCGGGTGTCCACCAAAGACGATGTGACGGCGGCAGTCCAGTATGTGGTGGAACTGCATCACGCCGTATGTGATCGCACGCGGCGGTGTTGGAGGTCTGGGGGTTCAACGTCGCTGTCACCGCTGCAGCACCTCCGCCTCTTCTGTGCGCTGTGTGAAGCGGTGGTGCACGCACTGAGAAGCCTCTGTTTGGAGGGCGGTGTGGGTGGTGGTACCACCGCTGCGGCCGTACACGAGGTACACCAAGTCGCGTTGCGGGGCTGTATCGTGGTGTCCGCCGCGGAGCTGGTGGTGCTGGAGTTGGTCGATGGGGAGACCGGCACAGATGTGTGCGATGCAGCCAGCGAAGGCGCTGTCACGACCGCGTGCTTGGCGTTGTGTGACTTCCCCGACAAAGCCCTTCACGCGACCCGCGCGGTGCGCTCCTTAAGTGAGGCGGTGTTGGAGCACTACGCTGATGCGACGTGCGACTCCCCCACGGGCCTTCTCACCACTGCGCCGTCGCTGCCCGCGCCGCCGTGGCATGGCAGCGACTTGCTTTGCAGTGCGTTCACGGCGGTGCAGCGGGAGTGGGGTGACCTCAGCGGTCAACGTGTAGGACAGGAGGTGTTTCTGCTTCACCTGCTTGTCAATACCCCAGTCACACGGGTGGAGACCTCTGACACACGCGACAACAGCGCAGTGCGCCGGTATTCCATCGTGAGCGTCGGGGCGGCCGTGCGGCTCGCTCAACGTGCCATCTGCCACTGTGGGGACGACACCATCACGGCCACCTCGTCCACCAAGACGGAAGTGATGCGCCACCTGCGCCGCGCACTGCTGCTGCCGGTGGTGGCCCTCCCGCACCTCAGACGCTGCCACGTCGCATCACCGGCACGCGATGGTGTCATGGCTGCACGTCAGGCTCGTTGTTGTCGCTTCGTGTGTCGTGTGCTCGACAGCTGTCCAGCGTGGCTGTCGAACGCGCTGCTTACTGGTTCACTGGACAAGGAGCAGAAAAAGCAGGACGACACACAGTTGCGGGTGCGTCGTGTGTTGTCGTCCGCTGAGGCAACACACCTGTCTCTGGCGGTGCAGTCGCTGAGCTGTGGGTTGCAGGACTACCACACAGACGAGTATCTGCTGCACACATCATCACCTGATAAAGTGATGTCTGCTGACGACGCATCACCGCCTGCCGTGCTGTTTCTCGTGCGAGTCTTGAGCCAACTGAACGCTGCCTCACTTTTGAATGTCGCCCAGCAGCTGCTGAGCACTGACGCGCCGACACACACACGCGCCTTGCCTACTGCCGCGCCGTTGACCCGTTGCCGGGTGGACATGCGAGGTTTACCGTGCAGCTCGTGCGAATCGCTGCAGCGGTTTCTTGCATCGATCCCGGAGGCAGAGACGCGTGGTCGCGTGGCTGAGGCACTACTGCGTGGTGTTGTAAAGAAAGCTGCTGCAGTGGGAGTCCCTGCAGCAGCCATGGCAGACTCTTACCGCACTCGTCGTTCATCGTCAGCGCGGATGACGCCGGATGATGTGACGAACACCGTGGACGCGATGGGCGTGCTACTGGAGTCGTTACTGCTCAATGCCGTAACCCCCGCATCCACGGCAGCGGCGTGCATGCAGAGCTGTTTAGAGGGACTGACGCTCTTGCTGGAACGAAGAAGCCACACAGGCACGCATGACGACGACGTGTGCAGCGCATACGCAGCGGTCTACTACGCAGTGCGCCAGTGGTTTATGTCCAATCCGACGTGCTACCTGCGCCACCACGCACAGCTGCGCACCCTCCGTGCTTCACGCAGCGACGCTTCGCCGCAGCCGTCTGTCGCCCTTACTTCTGCGGCTTTGCAGTGCGCAGCGTGGTTCCATAGCCAAATGTCCCGCCTTCCAGTCCAGACACCGTTCCCTTCCCGTAACCGCCAAGACAGTTCCCCCTCAGCCCCTGCCTTTGCTGAGGAACAGGAAGATCATCGGCAACTGCAACAACAACAGCAACAGCAACAGCAGCAGCAGCAGGAGCGTGTGAAAGAGCTGAAGCATCTGTGCGCAATCACCGCAACGCAGATACGCCGTCTCTGCCAAGCCGTTGTCTACCACCTTGAGAAGGAGATGACAACGGCAGCCCGCACAACGCTTCCGGCCAGCCGCTCCGCATCCGCGTCCCTGGCCGTCGGTGATGCTTCCCGCGTGGCGGAGGTACAGGCATCGTGTTCAGCGGCATGCAACTGTGTGTACGATGCCGTTGATGTGGCGCATCTCTGCCACCTCGCCATGGTGTCGTCGCAGGTGCCGTCGGCTCTGCACTCACGGGCAGCGGCATCTCCTGTCACCACCAATGCCCTGCCCGACGTGCACACGCCGTTGTCTTCGTCGTCATCGCTGGGAAGCAAAGGTGCATCGGCATCCGCCACACGGCCGCTCATGGCCGTCCGCCTGGCGTCACCGATACTGAGTCAGGACGGACCTCTCAATGCTAATCAGCTGCACACCGGCACGCCGTTATCACCGACGCAGCACGAGCAGCTGGTGGCGGCCCTAAATGAGTTCTCGCGCCACCGTCGCATCCGCGAGGCCGTGGCACTCTTCTACGCACACGAGCGGCAGAATCGACGGTTGACGTTGAGTGAGATGGAGCTGTTCGCTGAAGTCGCGAAGCGTGCGACTGCACCATTCCTTGTCCGGCTGCTGCTGTATGTGCCGCCACCCTGTGAGAGTGTGGTGCTGGCGTCTGCCATCGTGACGGGTGCCTGGAGAAGCTACCAGCGCACGTGGCGGCGGTACACCCAGGAAAACAAGAGCGCAGCGTCGACAACAGCAGCAGCAGCGGATGCTTCATCACACACGTCACGTGTCGCTGCTTCTGTGCGAGCGCCGTCGTCGCCTGCAGATGCCGCCCGGCAGCTCCATCGCTGGAATCATCAACTCGCCGTGGAGCAGTCGTGGTTCGAGTCTATGGCGATTGCGCTGCGGGCCATGGAGCTGCTACCGTCTGCACCCACACCTTCGACACTACCTCGCGCTGCACCGCGGCGCTCTTCAATCCTATCGATGCTGTATCGACTTGTTCACGCGCAGCCCCCGTGGATGCCGTCCTCCGCTCACGTCAAGGCCATGGCAGCAGCAGATGAGTGGAATGCAGCGGCGGTGCGTACGTGTATGCTGACAAGAGCGCTCATCACATGCCCCTCGCTGCGTGGGCGGTTCGTGCAGGACGAGGTGGTGCGGCGCTCCATCACCGAATTCCAGCAGACCCTCGATCTCTGCGCTGCTCAGCACGACGCCGAGACAGCAGTGCGGGCGTACCTGCGCTTCGTACGCACCAATGCCCTACCCCAGACCACAAACCAGTCACCGTCATCGTTTAATGCAGCTGGGCTGGGAGCGGTGGGCTTTCCATTGCTGTCGTTGGACTCTTACGTGGCACTGCTGAGGCTGTCAGCGACATACGTGATTACGTCGGAAGAGGGTTTGAGTGGGTTGGCTGCACACCCCACTGCAGCAGTCACAGCTGATGATTCGATGGACGGGCAACAGGAACCACCGCGACGACCACCACCTCCGCCGCCTCCACCAGCGCACGCCGTGATAGACGACGATAGCGACATGACGCAGCTCTGCCACCTGCGAGTAGCAATGGAGGCGGAGGTCGTGGGGAGCGCGGCGCCAGCGTGGGCCGCTGAGACATCCAGTGGTGACCACAACGAGGAGAGGCGTGCGTCGGCAACCGCAGCGACGAGGTGTGCGTTGGCTTCGCAGCGCCGGGCGGATGCATTTTATGCGAATTGCGCCGCTGCGCTGGATGCTGTGGCGGCGACGCTGCCACGCACGTTGCGTTTGTCAGCGCACGGCAATCCAGCGCTGGCGCCCCTCGTCACGGTGCTGCATGATGCGCTGCGGTGGTGCCGACTTCATCCACGGGCACCATGGTGTGCATCCGCCGACGACGGCAGCGGCGACGCGCAGACGGCCTTGTTCGATACTTCTTCGACGATGGCAGCAGCTGCGGACATAGATGCACACGACACGGCGATGGCGGGTGCGGACGTATTGACGAGTGTCCTCAGCTCCATTCTACACCTCGCTGCTGCTGAGTTCGCCGTGAATGCAGGGGAGGCAAAGGGACGACGCTTTCACTCCTACTCGCCATCCAGTCGAGGCGGCAGTGCTGTGGCGCCGGTGCACGCCACCAGTGCGCTTCTTCGTGTCTTCACGTGTCGACTACCTCGCTGCAACGCGTCGTGGAAACTGCTGCAACGCAGTGATGTCCTTCTGGAGTACGTGCTGCTGTACGTCGGTGAGCTGCACGCACTAGAGCGCACCACGTTGTGGCTCTCACCTTTGCAGCAGCAGCAGACGGATGTCGCGATGGTGGAGTGTCTGCAGGTCCTCCAAGGAGTGATGAATGCCGTGGACTTGTGGGCAGTCGAGTGGAAGGCGCAGCGGCTGGCGAAGCAAGGGCCGGCAACAGCATTGTCTGATACACTTCGTGCACCAACACCCAACTCAAGCGAAGAGCCGGACGAGCTCGGCACGCCAAACAGCGCCATCGACGACTTGCGAGTGCGGCTGCGCGGCACTCCACTGCGGCTGCTGTGCAAGCTTCTACGCGACGTCGAGGCAGGATTCACTAGTAGCGCCGCCACCGCTAACTCCTCTGCTCGGGGCTTCGCTGCAGCAGAGCAGCAAACCTTTTGTCAGAAATTTGCGTCTGCTCTGCGAGACGATGTCGCTGCGTTCGAGATGTGCAGCCCCGCTCACCCTGCGATGCGGCAGCTGTGCGGCTGCTTTCCACACGCTATGAAGATGGCGACGGGCACACGCAGCGTCGAGCACCAGGCGGAAGGTGTTGGCGCACCTGCCTTGACGACGTCTGCGTCAGGGCTGACACAGGAGCTGCTGCGGGTCTGCACGTCCACCCACTACGCCGCGCTCACGAACTTCATCGCAGACGCAGTGTTTGCCCGCCACGGCAGCGGTGCTGCTGTTTCTCCTCCTCTGCGTCTTCCTGCGGCATCGCCAGCAGCGCCAGTGTCGTGTCGTTGTGTGGACTCTGTTAGTAGTGGTGGCGGTGCGCGACTTGTGTATGTCCTGCGCTGCTTGACCGCCGGCTCTGTCGAGGCGGCAGTACAGTCGAGTCAGTGGGCATGCAGCAATATCAGTGGCAGTGCAGGCGGTTTGATCGCCCGCATCGCTGCAGCTGAAGTGACGCTGCGCCGACTTTCAGTGCATCTGGTGGACATCCGCACGGAGCTGGAGGCCTATCGACCTTTCAGGCACCACGAGGCGACCAGACGATCAACGGCGGCGCCGGTGCTGCAGCTGTCACGCGCAGCCACGGACTTCGGTCAGGCGGCGTTGCTGCTGGACGAGGCTACGGCATGGTGGAACGTGCTACAGCTGGAGAGTGCGGTCAACACATCAAGCGCAGACGTCATCGGTGTCGGGGAGTGCAACTTCACCACTGCACCTGCTGACGCGGTGCAGTGGTCTTCAACGCGGTGCAGCCTATTGGAGCACCTACGCAGTGAGATCGCACGCCTGTGTGACGTGCTGATGGATCTTTACAGCACCGTGTGGTGGGGGACAGTGCTGCCGACAGTGAATAAGGTGTACCGAACCGACCGTATCGCGCGCTTCTGGACAAGTAAAGACGTGCGCTTTCAGCACCTGTACGTGACGCTTTTTCTGCAGCATCAGCTCAGCGCCCGGGCTCCCTCGTCGAAAGAGTCTCTGCGTGGGTTGGTGTTGATAGCAGAGAAGCTCCAGCAGGCGCTTGTACGCTTCCCGTGCGCGTCTGCCGTGGCTGTGGAGGAAGCTGTCCCGTCGCATCTCCGTAGCGCAGCGATCGACATGGAGGCGCTGCTGAAAGACGACAGCACCAAGCTCAAGGACACAGACGGCGTGGCGTGGGCCACCTGTGCCGTCGAGCGTGCGCTAACGGAATTCCTTGTACAGAAAAGCGCTGCAGTCGACCGAACCACCGCAACGCAGCACCGTAACACAGCGGCGTCCTCGAGAAGGACTGCTGCGGTGGATATGGTGGTGAAGAAGTTTCGTGTCGCTGCGTCACGCCTACCATGGCAGTCCGCATGGCTCCTGTGGCGTGTGGCTCCGCTGATTCTTGATGACGGAAGAGGAGCGATAGAATTCGGTGGGGTGGGCGAGGCAACGGAAGAGTCGTACTCATCTTACGCTGATGTAACGATTCGAGGTCCTCTCTGCACCCTTCCCGCAGTGTTGTGGGAGTTATTGGGGGTGCTGACGGGCTCTACCACAAACCCTGCCGTCCACGTGGCAGATACAGAAGGCAGCGACCGTGGTGCGCACGACGACGGTGTCACTACAACCTTGACCGCTGGCGCTGAGGTGAAGACCGTCCTCTCGCTGGCGCTGCTCTCGCCCGCACCGCTGCTGGTGGACGGGGTGCTCGTGCATCCCCTTCTGCGTCGACCGCCACATCATCAACCCATGACCGGCAGCCCTGTGGCAGAGACGAGCGACTGCACGTGGCTGAAGCAGCTGATTGCGTCTACGATGGATGAGGCGGCGAGCAGAGTCGCCGAGGATGACACCTTCCCTGAAAGCGCGTTAGGGCGCCATCACCACCACCACCCCGCCGGGGTTGGTGACCACAACTCTCTTCCGGACTCGTACGTGGCGTTCGTCAGCGCTGTTGATGGCGACACGACCAGCACGTCGCCGCCCACGCTGCTGCCCGTCGCCTCGCTCTGTCAGCGTGTGGTGCCGACACTCGTCCTGGCTACGCTGCGCGATGCCTCCCTCACCCCAGAGACCACGCAAGGTTCCACTGTCACGTCGACTTCGCGTGAGGCGGTGCTGCTTGATCTGGTGCACTATCTGGGCTACATCGCACCGCAGGCCTGGCGAACCGCGTTGCAGTGGATTGTGGGGACTCCGTACCCAACCATGCTGCAAGTGGCTGACAGGGATTCATGCTGTGCCACACCTTCCACTTCTACTGCGGTGGCGGTGACGTCGAGTACGTTTAGCCAGAGGGTGGAGGTGTGCACGCTGCGGCGACTGCGAGCTGTCTTCCTGGCGTGTGGACCGTGGCCGGCTGATGTTGCACGGCCGCTGCTGCAGCACGTGCTGGAATGTCAGGCACGTATGACGGCACGCGGGTTGATGGATGGAGGGGAGGGCAGCGAGGCAGAATCTTCCGTAGTCTTCCCTGAAGCGCAAGAGCTCCTCACGTTGTTTACTTCCCCTGACGAACCGCACCACGGGACCTTCGCAGACAGACAGGGACTGCTGAAGACAGCCGGCGCTGTATACCACCCGCTCATCAGCCTTGTCTTGGCCCGCCTCGTCGACACAGCGACTTACAGGGAGTCGCCACACCTCCATCCACAAGGGAGATCTCAGGAAAGTGCGAAGGAGCACCACAAGGGACCCGCCACGTACGCCGCCTGCATAGCTACATCGCCGAGCTTGTGTTTGTCAACAGAGGGTGCCATGTCGCCGTCTCCCCGCTTCCGTGTTTGGTTGTCGACGCCGTCGCTGCCAGATATTGCTCCATTCCCTGTGCGATCCAGTCCTACACCACCCGGCACACCCGCAGGGGCTTCGGATGGCTGCCGCGTACTGCAGGACAAGCCGGACTCCTCCTGCCATCCGCATGTAGCAGTCACCTCATCCCTTCAGCTAGTTGCTGACGCGGCTGCCGATCCCGCATGGACGGCGATGTCACCGGCCTGGAAGGGCCGGCTGCTGCGTTTGTCGACGATGCCGTCACTGCACGCGTGCGCGCAGGCCCTTCAGACGCAGGAATGGGGAGACGGAGTGCGCAGTCTGCACCAGCGTCAGCTCGCTTCCACGCTGCGATTGACGTGGAAGACGCTGCTTCTTCGCCGGGCGCCCCTGCACAGCACAACGAGGGTACGAGAGCCCCATCCCATCAGTGCTGCCGACGGCGATGACGACGCATGGCGGCGTGTGTGCACGGCGTTTCTCTCGCTGATCTCCTCGTCCGCGGCCACGCGTGTGACGGAGAAGCCTTTTCAAGCGCGTGCAAAGGCGACAATGCTGCGTCACGTCGCAGGCGAGCTGGAGGCTCTGGTGCATGAGGTGTGCTGCTTCCGGGTGTCGTCGCTGCTCGAGCAGGTTTTGAGAAGCACTTTGGACAACGCACATCTCCGTCCTACACGCAGAGACGACGCCTGGCTTGCAGAGGGACACGTTGTGGCGCAGCTTCGTGCGCTGCTCTCTGACGACGTCGAGGCGAACCACGCGTTGCCCGAGGCGCTGACGGGTGCCGTGCAGGCTCGTCCACCACATGCTCACAGCGTGCGGGATGACAACGCAGCCCCTGAAGCGAGGTCGTTAGTGATGGAAACGCCCCCTGGCACGTTGTCGGCAGACGGCATGAAAGAAGCGTATTCCTTAGCGCCACTGAGTACGCCAGAGCAGATGCAATGTGCATTAGCTGCGCTGCTGACGGCAGATGCAACAACATCATGGTCGCTGTGGCCGCCTGCAGCCTGGGAGTTCTGGCAAGCGCGACAGCGTCAACGGGAATTCCCTGCAGAAGGGCCGGGAGCTGTTGTGCTGCGAAATCCGCTGCTCGTGGTGGCGCTCATGCGTGCGTGGAAGCGTGGCCGCGGTGAGCCACACGGCGCCTCGTCTTCCCCTTCCCATTACGGCCCCGTAAGTCGTTTAGATTTCTACGCTTGCTGTGTGGTTTCTCTGTACCCAGAAAGCTCCTCCGCAGCCCCCGGTTCAAAGGAGGACGATTCAGGAAGGTGCTCCGACACCCAACTATTGCGACCCACCACCACCCAAAGCACCTCCGTCCCAGCATCAGCAGCGGCGTCGTCATCGTCATCAGCTGCATCCTTGCCGGCCACGCTACACGGACCGACCAGGTGGTCACTGATGGAGCTGTGGAGCTGCGTCGACGCGTACGTCCACACAGGCTTTCTGCGTCTGCCGTGCGGCGCGTCAGCCAGCCGCTCTGTCGCCTTCCGCACAGCAAACCTGAACGCCCTCTGTGTCACCCCTGCAGCCGTACCACTACTGGGGGCAGTAGCCGGCGTAAGCGGCGTCTCCCTTGTCGTGGAGGCCTTCTTCGAGGTGCTCTCTACCGAAGATGCGCGCCTGAGACAGCAACAAGAACACAGACCTGCCGGAGCCTCATCTTCCACCACCGACGACGACGCATTTGGTGTGAAGGCGGTGCTGCGCCGGCTGCGTCCGCAGCTGCTGGGACACGGCGATGCAACCAACCCGTGGGGCACGTACCTGCCCCTTCCCAACCGCCGCGGCACTGCAACACCGTCGATATGCTCCCCATCGAGTACGCTTTCAAGAGATAAGGGATGCAGCAGCCCGTGGCACACGCTTCTCCACGTTCTGCATCTCAGCACCACCGGCTTGCTGGACCGCAGCGCGTATCGCCGAGGTCGGCGTGCAGCACCTTCGGCAGCTGCGATGACGTGTGCCATGCACAAGCTCGCTGCATTGGTTGAGCTGCAGCACGAAGCGGACAGCTACTGGGCCGCGAGCGGCGTGGACACCCGCGGTGGTGGTGGCCGCACTCCGCTGTCGATGCTGGCGTTCGATGACGGGCAGCGGGTGCTGTGCTGGCAGCTGCGGCAACTGCAACGCCTTCAGACGCACGTAAGCCCGCTGGGCTGGACGGTGGAGCAGCAGCAGCAGCGCGACGTCGGTCAGCGGTGTCTGCAGACCAGCGTTTCGAGCGTGGTTGCGCTGGTTAAGCACGGTCATTCGCAGAGGACGGGGAGCGGCGGCAGAAGTCGTGCAGCACAGCGGGGAATGCGCTTCAATCCTGTGGAAGCTGCCACCGCGGCGTGCTTCTATCCTCACCTCGAGCTAGCCTTGACAGTAGGCAATGCAGCAAGCGTCCAAAGGGAGACGACCGCATCAGTGTCGTGCAGCGCCACACACGTGTTGTCGAGGCATGGCGAAGCAAGACAGTGGGAAGAGAGTGGTGACGTGATCACAACCTTTGCAGACCACCCGCAGCGGGTGCCCACGGCGCGCAGCGGGATATGGGGGGCTACACCACGGACTGCTCATTGTCGGCGCCTTGACGAGGTCTCTGCGAGCGTTTTGCTAAAGGACGTTGAGCAGGTGGTGCTGCGATCAAGTCCGGAAGAAGCGAACCTGGTGGACGGTCACGACAACAATGACGATGCACGTCAGCAGTCTTCCAGGGAGTTCTCCCAACAGGCGCAACTGCAGGCTGACTACACGTTACTGCACACGTTTCTTTCGGCGGTGCTGGGTGGCGTGGCGCAGCGCCAACACGACCACGACAACGACGACTCTGCACTGCTTCTTCTGCTGCGTTTTCTCAACAGCGAGGAGGCGACGGGGGTTCTTCACGACCTGGGCTGTGCACCCGAGAGTATCCACGGGTCGTTGCGGCGTCTGCTGGCGCATTTACTTCGAAGCCTACTGGCATCAGATGCGAGCTTGGCGTTGAAAGAGCCGGCCTCTGCGATGGCGGTGGCGGGTCTCCGCCTAACGGTGGCTCTCCAGCCTTGGCTGCCGGTCCGTCCCACCTCAGCTTCCGCGGTGATTCAGCAACAGCACCTCACTGACGCCACTCTCGTGTTCGCCCTGGGTGCGCTGGCGTCAACACGACAGGGGGACGAACGGGTGGTGCGTGCGCTGATCTCGTGTGTGTTAGATCGTCTCGCGCACCGGCGCCAGGTAGAGGCGCTGTCGAGTCGCGGTGTTGCGCTGCTGGGTGTGCTACAGCAACGCCTTACACACCGAAAAGCTCCATCGACGGTTCCTGTCGTGGCGCAGCGCCACCAGACGCTCAGCGGTGCTATGGCGGTGACGCCGGTGGAGAGTGACGCGGTGCTGTGGCGTGTGTTGCACGCCCTCTCCGCGCTCGATGAACCGCAGGCAGCCGCGGTGCACGAGGCGTGGTGTAGCTACAGCCTTCATCACACTTTGTACCACCAAGGAAGCCGCGGTGGGCTGACAGCGAGCAACGGAGCCCAGCAGAGCAATGCCAAAGATGGCGCGACATGGCTGAGAGGCTTCTATCTCGACTCCATCGAAGTCGCCCTGCAAGGCATCCACGGTGGTTGCAGCACCGTTGCATCAACGCTGCTGCATGACGGCTGGTATGTGGCTGCCGTGCGGCTGCGCCAGTGGTGGGCCACGGCAGCGACGCGCGGCGTGTGGTCGGCTGCGTCTCGTAGTGTGACGCAGCTGCACGTGATGGAGGACCTCCTGTGTCGGGAGCTCCTGCGACGTGCGACGGTGGAGAAGCAGGCTGTGAACTGGATTAGTAGCGGAGGCAAAGGTGGTGCAGAGAAGGCCACGGCACGGCGGGCCAGCCATCGAGTCTGTCAGGAGCTCCTCAGAAAGTACACCTCGCTGGGGAGGGTGGTGTGGGGGGTGGCCTTCCATGGAAATGCAGGGACAGCAGTGCCCCTCCTGCAGCTGGCCGTCGCGTCAGCCCTGCTGCGGTCACCTCCGCTGACGCCTCGCGACGGGTTGACGGACACCGACCTGGCAGAGCTGCTTGCCGTGGCGGTGGTGACCATGTCGCGAGGCCTGTGCGACGATGACCTGTCTCACGGCGCGGAAACCAATGACGTCAGGCCAGCTGCTGTTGCTGTGGCGCCGCTCTTCATGGTCTGCGTTAATCCACAGGCGGATGTGTTGTGCGTCGCCACCCACGCCCTTCGGTCCATGCGTCAGCAGTGCCGTCACGCACGCCTTGGCGGCGCTGCGGTGGAAACTCTCAGCTCCCCCCTCCTCCGCAGCTGGATGGGGGTCATGGCGCCACTGCGCGCCTTGCTGGCTGCCGAGGCGTTACCAGAAGCGTCGAGGTCGATGACGCTCCTCAGCACTGCGGTGGGCCTGCAGTGCCGCCAGCCTGTGCGGAGCAGTGCCTGTGGGCACCTCAGCCATGGCCCTTGTTTTTCACACCAGCTATCCACTGCACTGTATGAAACGATGTACTGCCTCACCGTCACCAGCCACCTTCTGCACACGCCTCTGCGTGTGCTGCTGTACGAGTTGCTCGTCCCCCTGCTGGTGTGGGAGTCCAGCGAGGCAGCAGCGACGCAGTGCAGTACTTCCGGTGCGGGCGGCGCCACCAGACAAGCAAATCGACTCGCCCTGCTGCACGAGGTGGCTGCCCAACTCGCCGCGCACCCAGCCCTGCTGCAGCGCAGCTGTCACCGCCGTCGCTCAACAAGCCCGGCGTCATCCTCACCGCTGGCAGACGCCGTTGAGTTCGCTTCACAGACCGCCATCACGACTGGTGGCGTCAGGGCTGCTGTTGTGGCTGCTGCTACTGACTCTGCTGGTGGCAAAGAGGCGTTGACGGATATGCACCGTGGTCAAGCCTCGTCAGCGGTTGCTGCTACTGATTGGAGTGGGTGGCCAGCAGCGGTGTTGCTAGTGAAAATTCTCGCACGACTGGAGATGACGCTTCTCAGGCGTGTCGTGCCCGCCACAGGTGGGACACCCCTGACAACGTCACTACCACAATCTCCATCCCCTCCTCCGTCCACGCGTGCTGCGGACGCTTTTGCCTCGCGCTACGCCGCGGCACTCGCGCGACGTGCTGACACGCTGGAGGACTACCTGGTGTTTGCACTGATCGCCAGTCACTACACCTCAACGGAGCCCTGCACTGATGCGGCGCGAGGTCCGCAGGGAAGGCCTACGGGGCTCACACAGGCAGCGGAAGTGACAGACGCTGTCGATCAGCACAACAGTGGGCTGAAGTCGACCCAGCTGCACCACGCCATTACGGCCATAGCTCCACTTTCGTCTGTTAGCGCGGTCCTCGGCTTGTTCCGTCACCGTGCGGCGCGAACGCCGGTGTCCTCGATGGCAGCCGCTGCGGCGTCGATGGCGTCGTCGTCGTCGTCGCGATCCTCTCTGCCTTCTGGGTCGGAAGAGAATTGTGCAAATGACGGTATGAGGGCCGCGACACGAGTGGCGAGGAAGGAGGAACGGCCAGAGCGGCTTGTAATTCCTGTGTTCACGGAGGAAGAGGCACAGGCTGTGAAGCTGCTCTCCGATCTTCTCATAGTCAGGTAGTGACAAGGGAGGCGGGGATAGGGCGGTGGGGAGTGCTCTTCGTCGCTGCTATTTAGATTGTGAGGGTGCCTCCTGCAGCGGGTATCCGCGAGACTCGCACATGATGCGTCGATAATCCATACTTTGACGCGGGGGAAAGCCTAGATGGGGCACCACTCGCGTGTGTATTGATAAAAGCAGTAGAACGCTCTTCACAAATCAAGTCGGTGCCTTTAAAAAAGGAGAGGATAGCTAAACAAACAAGCAAAAAAAAAGCTGTGTGTGCGAGCGGGTGAACGGAGGAGCAACGGCATGTTGTTGCACGACCACACACACACTCACTCAACGACCGTGCCTGCTCGTCTCCGCTGCCCAACGTGTGTTGCACCAGCGAGAGAGGCCGAAACAAACAAACAAAAAACAGCAGAAAAAAAGCACCACAAACTCGACCACCATCACGGATATGGTACGTGATACAGATGGATGCCCTGCACTGTTACGTGTCCACCAATACGAACACACACGCATACAAACGCACAAACACTGTGCGCTCTTCATTTTCGCATCGTATCTTTTTCTCTCTTTCTTCCTCCTCATCCTTCACTTCATCGCTAGCAGCAACAACCGACGGCGCCCCGTTGAGCTGGAGCAGACGTCTTCTCTGGATTTTCTTTAAATTCTGTTTTTGCTTTCTTTTTTAATTGTTATTTGTTGCTTGGCTTGCTGTTCGTTTCCTGGACGGCACACTCGACTCGTCTGCCATCATCTTCCGTCTTTTAAAAGAAAACACTATATTTCAGCAGCGCAGCGCAGAAAAGGTGCCCCACAGGCGGCTTGAGTCAGAAAGCGTGAACGGCAGCGCCCTGTATCAACGTGCGTGTTCGCTCAGCGGATTCCTGCGTCTGTGAAGGCGAGGGTTGCCTTCAACTGTCCCTCTCTCTCTCGCGCGTGTGTGTGTGGAGGGGCGAGTGTGTATATCACTTCCGCCGCTGACGGCGTTCCACGTCGTACTATCCTCGATAAAAGGCACACCTTAAGGAAGAAGTAAAAACATATATATCACGGGAGAAGTGATCTCGTCGTGGTCTCCCTTCTTTTCTTCTTGTCTGCCTGTTCTTGTATGCTTGTGTTATGAGCCCCCTCTGCTACCTCTCGGTTTATCTCCTCTTCTTCTCTTCTTTGCTGTGATACACCACGTGAGTACTTGTACTTGTCATGGTAACGTACCGCCCCTTCTCTTAGACGGCACTGTTATTGCTGGTTTGACATTTCCTTGAACCCCTTTCTCCTCCAGAGCTTTTGCGGGGTGCTTTTTTTTTTTGTGTGTGTGTCTCTTCCCGTGGTCTCTCGGCGTTTGCTTTGTTCAGTGAAAGCAGTGTGGTGCGTGCAGCAGCGTCCAACGCCGTTGAGGGCACACTGCCAGGCTCCAACTACCTGCGCTGCCTGCTGCACACACACACACACACACACACACACACACATTAAAAGGAAAAGAAAGACGCACGACAGTTTTCGTAAACCAACCAAAAGAAATTAAGAAGGAACACTGCCTACTTTATTTTCCAGTGCTTGTTGTTGCTGCTGATTGTTTATTTGTTTGTTTATCATCGCTTTCTTCTCTTATTTTCTTTTGGTGTACTCTACTCTCTTTCTCTTGTTTATATATATATATGATTGCTGGTGTTTGGTGCTTGGTGCTCGTTGGCGTTGCCGGTCTTCCTCCTCCTCCTCCTTAGTTTGTTTCTCTCGCCCTCCTCTTCCTTCTTCAGCCCGTTAACTCTCTTGCTGCTGATTTCCACTGTGCAGCTGGTTTTTACACGGACTGTTGTCGTTCGTTTCAGTGTTGTTGGAGTCGTCGCCTTCCCACTCCCTCTCCCTCTTATCTTCTCTCCCTCTCTTGTTTGTTTGTTTGTTTTACCCTTCCCTCCTTGTTATAAAAGTGCGCGTGTCTGAGGCTCTGGCTTTTGCTTTATTGTTGTTGTTTTGTGTGTATGTGCTTCGTGTCACCATCAGGATTGGTGCAGAAGTCTGCCTTTGAGAAGCACTACAGCGAATGTCGTCAGATCCACTCGAGGTGGCGTGGACGCCGGGCTGCGCTTTCCCATCCACCGCAGTAGCAGCAGCAACCTCAATACCGAGTGGCAGTGATGAAAATCACCGTTGCGAGTCCCACCAGCGCGGTGAAGCGGTGGCCATGCACAGGAAACGTAGCCCCGGCGAGCCAGTTGAGAATCTGTCACGCACCTCAACACCGCAGGAAGCGCATGACGGGGCCAAACACCTGGTAGAGGCTCCGTGCACCGCACCTGCGCAGCGAGTCTCCGCAACCCGCGAGCGCGGCGGCGTGGCCGACGCAGCCTTCACGCGTCGCTTCCCCATTGCCCCGCCTGCCCTCGCTTCCGCATCACTCACCATGCAGGACACAAGCGGGTTCATGCCGGAGTGCCTCATCACTGGTGCGAAGACTGCCTCACCGCCGCCCGATACCACGCGTACATCCACCTTCAACACCACCACCACAGAACCGCCACCTGCAAAAACGCATGACAGCGGCTGCTACGGAGACTTCACCTCCCTGCAGCTCTTATCGCCGCTCAGTGAGCTCGTGCGTGGTGCTGCGCTGCGGGAAGATGCCGATGCTCCTTTTCTGCGTATCCCAGAAGAGCTGCTGCGCCGTGCCGTGCCGACGGCGATGAGCGACCGCCCTCCCTACGAGTCGGCGGAGGCGGAGGCGATGCCGATGCTGCTGAGCGGCGGGACGGTGTCATCACGTTGCGCTTCGCAGATCAACGCCGGTGGCAGCAGCGGCCAGCGGAGTCGCAGCACCTCCACAACTTCGTCCTTGACATCGGTTATGGAGAACCCAGGGCAGAAGATCCCCTCCACAGCCGTGACAGTGCCGTTGACGGCCACGCGGTCCCACACGTCACCATCGTCACTGGTAGATCTCACTTCAATGCTCGAGGCGAGTCGTGCCATTGCGGCCACGCTGATGGTCGATCCTGACGCCCCTCATCCGAAGGTTCCACTGCAGCAACAACAACAACAGCAGCAGCCGTCGTTGCGACACACGCCGGTGATACCCGTCATGCCACCCTCACGGCTGGCCGAGCGCACGTCCACCGCAGCCACAGAGGAAGAAAACGCTGGTGTGCAGCCGCGGAGCATCGCAACGGCATCCCCCACCTCAGATGTCCAGCGCGGGCTGATGCCTTCGCCGCAGTCTCCGTTGGCGCCGCCCACCACCTCCTCCCCATCCCGCAGCAATGATGACGCCACGCTGCCGTCGACCGATGCCGGTGCCGCTACCAGCTCCACATCAACCTCCGCCCTCAACGCGCATACGACTGCGGAGGCCGACGCGCCACCCATCACCACCGTGCCACTCGTGATGTCGCCCGTCTCCCTGCACCCGGGACCCCTGACGCGGTCCTTCATTGCGGTGGCCAACGCAGCGACGACGGCCGCTGCTGAGAGGCACGACGTCGTGGGCACGCCGCTGGCCGTCCCGCCTCCGATGGCAGTCTCCTCGGGCCTTCTACCACGACTGCACCCAACGCATCTGGCCATCAAACCCGCTGGCAGCAACAGCAGCAACGCGAGCCACAGCGTGGAATCGCGGCCGTCGACGACGGGGACCTTGTCTTTCTGCCTCCCCCACTCCCCCATGAGCCCGGGACCGGCGTGGCCGCAAGAACGCGGTGTAACACCCTTCGTAGGCAGCAGCCCATCGCATTTAGTGGAGGCGGCCATGAGCTTGCTGGCACAAGGACACGACGCACCAGGCCGCCGACCATCCACGCACAGCCGAGAATCGCAGCGGCAGCCGACAGCACCACCAACCGCCGCGACGCAGCATCAGCGTCAGCACTCCTCCCTCCTGCACATCGAGCTTGCCCGGCCAGTGACGAGCGTCGCGAGTGTGCTGTCTAGCGGCGACCGCACCGACGCCCCCTTCCACTTCGAAGACTTGCTGGACGGCACCACGATTTCGTCCTTCGACGAGGAGACGACGCGCGACTACGCAGCAGGCACGAACACCGACGATGATGACGATACAACCTTTGACGACGGCGACGGCACGATGCGGCGGGGGCGCGGCCATGGCAGCTGCTCGCGACGTGACCTAAGCAGCAGCTCACGCGGCAGCGGCCGCACCGTCCGCGGGCAGACACGCCGCTCCCTCCCTGCGCGATCCGGCCGTGAGCCGCAGCCGCACGCGCAGCAGCGACGACAGGAACGTCTACAGCAGCTACAAGAACAACAGCAGCAACAACAGCAACACGCTGCTTCACAAATGCAGCTGCCGTCGAGCCCGACGGCAGGAAGGGGTTTCAACACGATAGAGGCCGTTGCCTACAACAATGAAGGCCACCACCACACGCCACAGCCCCACAGCGGTTTGTGCAGCTTCGAGATGCCGACCTTTTCATTTTTAGGTGGAGAAGGGGGCGCTGGTGGTGGTGGTGGCGCTGGCGCTGGCGCTGGTGCTGGTGCTGGTATCCCTGCAGCCGCGGCCGCCGCATCGCTGGTGGCGGCGTGGCGTGGCCGGCCCTTCGCATCGCCGCGGTCGTCGATGGCGTCGCAGCCCTTCACGTCCGACTCCGCCTCCACCTCCACCTCCTCCCACGCCTACCAGCCGCTGGAGGGAGCAGGCGGCAGCACGCACTCCGGCTCGGTAACAGGCGGTGGGGCGGCCCTCGGTCTGCCCCCGCCACTTGCGCACGGCGCTGCTGCTGGTAGTCGAACAGCTCAGGTGACAAGTGCGGGGGTGATAGGTGGAAATGCTGAGGCCGCAAGTCCTGTGACACCTGCGGCACCGGGTGTAAGCGGTCGCAGTGACAGCGGCGACACCGGTGTGTCTACTGTGTCTACGACGGCGGCTGCGGGTGCGTCACCTCGTGAAGAGGCCCCACGTCAACGCACCCCTGCGGGGCAGCGCATGCTGAACGTGTACTACTCTGCCCGTCTCCAGTCCCACACCCAGCACTCCGAGAGCGCCAACACCACCATCACCACCACCAGCACGGGCGCGAGTGCGGAGCGCAGCGCGCATAGCAACGACGTGCTTGACAGCTCGCTGAGCGTGCCGGAGATGCCGGAGGTTCTGCCGGGTACCACGCCGCACTCCGCGACGGAGCCGACCAGCTCGATCATGACTGCCACCACCACGCCTGACATTCCGCTCGGGCGCCACCACACCGAGAGCCCGCCGGTCGCTTTTGCCTCTCCGCACTCGCAGCCGCAGCTGACGAGCCCCCCCGCGTCCGCGGCGAACACCACCGGCATGCTGGCGGCAGAAAACGCCAGCGGTACCGCAGTTGTAGAAGCAGCGGGTCGTCAGCCACATGTGGAGGACACACCAGCGGCTGCAGATAGCCGCGGTCAACACCGCGACCATCACGAGGACGTCAAGGCGGGTGCGCACGTCGAACGTCGGCCACCGCACACCGGCCCGTGGAAGTCGACTAGCGTCGCTCACCCTCCCCCACTCAAGCTCACACGACGCCCTGCTGCGGTCTCTGCGGTGAATACGGGCGCTGGCAACGACACCGAGGGCAGTGAATCAGAGGCTGGCGGCGTGGTTCAGCGGCCTTCACTGCCAGGCAAGGCAACCCCCCTCTCGACGGGGAGCGCAAGAGGTAGTGCTGCGATGAGCGCATCTGCTGGGGGCCCCACTGCCGCTGGGACGGCAGCGGGTGACGGAAGCGCAGCGACGGTGGGGGTGGAGACTGCAGTGCCCACAGAAGTCCACGCTACAATTGCTTCTGCGCAGGCTTCGCGCAGCACCACACGACATCCAGACGAGTGGCCGGTCGGTGCGGTGCAGGGTCTGCAGCCCAGGACATCCGCGATGGCGGGCGACTCGAACCTCGTCTCGCCTTCTGCTGGAAGGAGAGCTTCGCGCAGCCCGCCGTCGGCCGGCGGCTTCCCGGGTCGCAGCAGCGGCAGCAGCGGCCATGGCACCAGCGCGGACAGATCGTCCCCCACGTCGCCGCCCTCACAGCCCCCTGCTGCACCCACGCCGGTGCAGGAGGAGGCAAACACGGCAATTTCATCTGCGTCTATCGCCACAGCGGTGTCGCTCGGCTTCGAGCTGCCGGGCACGTCTAGCGTGCCGCCGTGGGACATTGCTGCAGCCAGCGTGGTGCCGCGACCCGGTACGGAGACGGTGATGCAGCCACATCAGCCCTCGCCAAGCGCGGGGGGTGTACTGCAGAAGGAACACCCCACTGCACGGTACGGCGTCGGTGGTGGTGCTGGTGGTGGCGCAGACGGTGGCGAAGGGCAGTCAGCCGGGCCTTCCACGACAGCGAACGGCGAACACCAAGGCGTCGCGGCGGCAGGCTCGCCACGCAGCGCGAACACTACCCACGTCGACGCCGCAGACCAGCAGCAGCAACAACACACACACGACGGTGGTGTGAACAGGCCGGAGCGCGGTGGCAGTCGATGGTATCATCGTCGTTTCTCTTCCACGTGGCGCTGCCGACTGCTGTGGATTCTTCTGCCTTACGGTATCTTTGTGGCTATGCTGGCCCTCGCCACCTTCGTGGCGACCCACATCGTCGCACAGGGGATCGTCTCGCACTCGTGGAATGAGCTACACACGTACATGCGCAGCGAGCTCGTTGCCTTTATGGAGGAGGTGACGCTGATGCCCGTCATGGCCGGTGAGATCATGACTGGTCGACGCACGAAGGATGCGGCGCACCCCATGCCGACCGACCCGCCACGACCACCAATCGCTAACGTTTCACGTGCCCTCTGCGCCGCGCTCAAGTTCACTGACCTGCGGAAGTCGATGGTGTCACTCACCTACGCCTCCGTCAGCTCCAGCGACCCGCGCGACGACGTCGTGTACGTGCCACGGATTGGTAACAGCGGTATAGCCGCAACAGCAGGCCCAGCGAGGTCGCCGGACACGGTTGCAGATGATATGACGCACGTGACAGCCGCTCTGGCGCACCCGTGGTCGGCGTCTGGCGCTAACGGTACGCGCATCGGCGGCGCGAAGGTGGCGCAGGATGACATTTGCCCGTATATCGTGACAGAGATGAGCGACGTTGATGGCAGAAACGGGTCTCTGCGGTCAAGCACCGCCGCCGCCTCCAACACCCTGGAGTCGGACCCGGAGCTGCAGACAGCCTTTGCCTTCTGCGACGCCGGCAACTCCACCAACTACTTCGTCGTGGCGTCTCGTGAGTCGGTCCGGCGCAGCCAGCGCGATCGGCTGAAGCAGGCCACCGTCTTCTATGCCGTGAACGCTTCCACGCTGGATGTGGCGCACCCCTTGCGAAAGATCCGGCAGACTCCGCCGTGCTACGACGGCAACACGCACGCGCGCTTCTCGCACGTGCTGCCCATCGTGCACGCCTGGAAGGAGGCTGTGGCGCGCCGCGACGGGTCACAGTTACGCGTGGCGCGTTGGTGGATTTCATCGGAGCCCTTTGAGCATTCGAGCGTCATGTACGTCCACCCCTTCTACGAGTACGGCCGCAGGGAGCCGTCGTATGTGTCGTGCCGCATAGACGCGGAGGCGTTGCTGCGCGGCTACTTGGCCCACCAACGACAGCAGCAGCAGTCGAAGAAGGACGCACCGACGCAGGCGCGGGTCATGCTACTGGTGCCACGACGTCAACGGCAGGCGAAGCGCATGTCACCAGTGATGGAGGGCTGGCACGCCGCTTCGCCGCCGTTGATGGACGCGCGGGCGACGACGCCGGTCGAGGCCCGCATCCTTGCCCGTAGCTGGGCACTCGACATGGAGCAGGAAGCACGGCGTGCCGCGGCGACGTTGCCAGAGCGACCACGGAGAACGCCACCAATGAGTGGCGCTGCCTCGGCGACCCTCGCAAGCTGTTCAACTCGAGCTGTGTGTGAAGATCGCTACGCCGGCCTACGCCTCTCCACTACCGAGGTGGCAGAGGAGTGCCGTTCTGAGTTGAGCACGTTCTCGCGCACGGCTGCGGAACCGGAGAACAATAATAGCAACCACAGTCACGACATCAACGTTGGTGGTGATGAGTTCGACAATCCGCAGTGGCTGCCGTGGGCGCTTCGCGATCGACGAACGGTCGTGCCGCATCTGGACGACGTCGGCGACGCGCTAACGCAGGCGGCCCTCACCGTGGTCGACGTCCAGGCCTACGCGGCAAAGATGTACGCGCGGCTTAACGAGTTGTTTGTCGACGGGTCGGCGAACGACGCCCCGGTGCGTAAAACACACTGGCTCGATGCGCGAGAGATTGCGACGCAGAACCTACGTGGGGCACTGTCCGCCCACGGCGGCGCGGCTGCCACAACATTACCGCAGCCGGACAACGCAACAGACTATGCGGAGGCCGGTGCGGCACCGAAGCTGGGGGACGGTAGACGCACCTTCATGCCGTCCGTCTTCCGCGAGTTCTACTTCAACGGTCAGCGCGCTGCCGTGAGTGTGTCGGCAGTGCAGCTGCGGTCCAACTTCACGGCGATGGTGGTCCTCGTGAGTCCCCTCGTCACCACGCAAGGACGCAGCCTGGAGGCGGTGCAGCGCTACCTCGCGGCGGCTGCGGTGGCGGTGGTGGCTGCCGGCGCCACTTTCCTTGTGTATTTGGTGCTGACGCACTACCTGCAGCTCCCACTCATCTCCATTCAGCGGCAGCTCGAGTGTGTTGTGGTGGCACGTCCGGGCAAGTCGGCTGCGCCGTCGGTGGACGGTGGCGTGCGCGGTGTCTCTCTTTTCAACCTGAGCAGCGTCAGCGGTGTGCGGCGGCAGCTCGGGGTGGAGGGAGAGAAGGCTGACGATGCCTCGCGCTCGATGATGTGTGCGGAAGGCGGCGACGATCGGCTGCTGCTGCTGCGTATGAGCCACGCCGTAGCTCCCGCTGATCCAGCTGCGCTGTCAGCAGTAGCAGAGAAAAGCAATAGCGATGGCGGCTCACCGGCACCTCAGCCGGCGGATCGGTCAGGGCAGTCCACAGAGGGCGAGGAGGCGAGCCCGCACCCCGTGGCAGGCCTTACCTTGTCGCCGTCCTCGCTCGTGCAGCGGGCACGTCTCGCTCTTTTCGTTCGGGCACGTTGGGTGGCGTGCTACCTTGCGCAGCTGCGACTGGCGGAGGTGGCGGAGCTGCAGGACGTCTGCGGAGACCTGCACCAGCACGTGCGGGACATGCAGCAGTACATCCCGGAGAACTACAACTTCGACAATTCCAGCAGCGGATTCGCGCCATCGTTCTCCGCGATGACCGGAATGTCACCGGAGGAGTCCACCCGAACCAACTCAGGATCAACGCATCCGCTGCCGGGGTACACCCACGACAGCGCCGCCACCTCCAGCCTGAGCGACTCGCTCGCCTCGTCGCTCTTCGCCTCTCAATACAGTACCGGCCCTCGTAGCAGGGCTTCGCCGCCGTCGACGGGGCTGCACGTGCGCCTGCAGCACAGCAAACCGGCGGCAACGAAGACGGTGTGCGTGAATGTCATCAACCGCGTCCACAGCCACGCCTCCGCCCTCAGCACGAGCAGCACCTGCGTGGGCAGCGCAGGTGGAACGAGCGCCGTCGATGTGCGCCTCCCCGCACCCGCGACGCGCTCGACTGGGGGGTCGGGCAGTGGCGGTGGGTGGGGTCTCAGTCGGTCGTCGCACAGCCTTCTGCACCCGCAGAGCAGCCTCAGTATGGCCGGCACGATGCCAATGGTGGAGAGTGCGGCGCTGTTCGACAAGACAGTCACGCCGCCGAAGGGGTCGGCGACCCTCCAGCACAGCCGCGGTGGTGCTCCGGCGTCTTCTGCAGAGGCCCCGCGTGGGACAGCACAGCGGGAAGACACCGACGACGTCTCTGCCACAGTAACGACGACGTCAGCCAGCTCACCCATGCTGCACGATTTTTTCGTGTCCACGTCGCGTGACGACGTCAACAGCCCGCACCTGCGCTGCAAGGCGACGCGCTTGGCTTCGGCGGAGGCGCCACTGCTGCTGCACTGCGCCGCAGCAGAAGTCAGTAGGCGCACCGTGCACCCTCGCAGAGCGGCGGCAGATGATGTGCAGTCACAGGACAGCGCACCCCACTCCCCGCCCCTTACCCCAGAGGAAAGTCGCAGCCACCACGAGCACGTCGACGAGGCAGCGCAACGAACCAGCAGCAGCAAGAAACAGCTGGAGAGCAGCACCACCAAGCCAGCTGCCGCTACAGTGCAGCTGCTGCACGTGCTTGCTACACCATTCCCAACGCCGCTTCCACATCTATGCGCGGCGCTGCCTGAGGTGAGCCCTGAGACCTACACGGAGGCGTCTTCACCACCGCAACCGCAACCGCAGCCCACCGTCAGTGAAGTGCCCCCGTCAAGCCACGGCGCCAGCACGGAGACGCTCACAAACATCACCGTCCCGTCAAGTTGCAGCATCGCCGGAAGTCAGCGGGACAGCAAGTGCAGTGATCCCAGCAGCACGCTCTCCGTCCAGGTCGCGACGTCGGCCTCGACAGGAACCAGCACCATCCGCGACTCCAACTCATTGGCACCGTGCTGCTTCTCCAAGTGCTTCTGCACCCTGCTGTGCATCCATGTCCACGTCAACGAGAGCACCGACGTGCTGGAGCAGTTCCCGGAGATTATGGAAACAGTCGTGGAGTGCGTGCATCGCTACGGCGGTGTGTTCGACCTGTTCCTGCCGGAGTTTTTGTACGCCAGCTTTGGTTCCCGGGTGCGGACGAAGGACCACGCCGTGACCGCGACCCGTTGCGGCATTGAGATCTTCAGCCGTCTCTCCACTCACGCGCTGCGTTACATGACGTTTGTGATCGACACAGGTGTCTATTCGGTTGGTGTGTGTGGGGTGCCGGAACACAAGGGCATCGTACTGTGGGGCCGTCCATCCAGCGAGCTGCTCTTCGAACAGCAGTTCCAGAGTGGGTTGCGCTTCCTGGTAACCGACTCGGTCGTGCCGTTGATTCGTCGCCGCTTTCGCGTGCTGCCCGTGGACGTGGTCACCATCCAAGATGAAGAAGGAAAGCTACACCTGGTGTTGTACGTGGTGCTCGTGGGCTCCGTCGAGGTGCCGTGGTGGGAGGGCTTCAGCCAGCTCGCTCAAGAGGCGTTCCTGCATCTTATCCGTGGCAACTTCGAAGCTGCGTGTCCGCTGTACGAGCGACTCATCCACTCGCCATCCGCGACCTTCACCACTATCCTCCAATACCTGCTGGCGCACGAGCGCGTGCTGATGGACAACAAAACCGGACTCTCCCCCACGGAGCTGGCACGGCAGTCTGATGAGCTGACGGTGACATGTGTAACGGAGCTGGCGCGCGAGCGGATGCCGATCGTGGTGCCCTTTGGCACGGCCATGCCGTGGCTTGCCGGCCACCCAGAGCTGCTGAGACGCTTCTCAGACGAGGACCGCGACGACGAGGAGGAGGACGGTAGCGATGCAGCGACAAGAGTGGGCATCAGCGGCAGTGGTGCAGTGAAGAGCAGCGGGGATGATGTGGCGACATCGACAGTGACCAGTGCTGCTGCTGCTGCTGCGACGACCACCACCACACTGAGGTATTCACACTCACCGCAGTGGCTGCGGCGGACGTCGCAGCCACTCGGGCAGGATTTGAGCGTCAAAGTGGACACGCCGTGGCACCCGCTGCCGTCCACCGCTGATGCACAGTATAGCGTCCCAGCAGCGACCTCAACCAACAGCGTTGCTGCGCCATCCGGCGGAACGGTGTCCGTGTCGGCCAGCACGCGTGGGTTAGCGCGCACACATCCGTGAGTGAGGCCACGCAGGCAGCACGGCGGAGCGGCGATGTCATCAGCACCACTACGCTGACAGAGTTAAGCGGAGTGGACGTCGCAGCCATTACGCCAACGTCTGCCGCCTCACCCACGTCGGAAGACAGCTTTCCGCAGCAGCGCACCGCACAGGAGCGGCAGGGACTGACAGAGGGCACATCGAACGATGCTGAAAGCCCGGATGCAGCAGAGAAGAGAAGGGACAGGCTCTGCACTGCAACCCGCGTCGATACGTCGTGCAGCAACACCACGCCACCGCTGCAGCAGCAGCAGCGCGTCAGCACCATCGACAATGCAGCAGAAGAGGACGTGGATCGCATCATGCTACCGAAGATGCACTTCAACGGCATCGAGCTACGGGTGAAGGACCTGTCAGGGCGTACGTGGCAGCTGGCGAGCACCCCTGTAGGCGGGGTGGGGGCCCCCGCGCGCCTCGACACATCACTAGCCTTCCTCGGTATTTCCCCCTACGGCTCCATGGCGGAGATCTGGGTCTACCCCATGCATCACGCGGGGACGGCCGACTCTCTTGGCAAATCGTCTGCTGCGCTGTCCGTGCACATCGGTGGGCCACCGCTGACGGATGCAGCGCAGCCGCCCTCATCACCGGCCGCAGCTGCTTCACACTCTGCTGATGCGAGTGCCGGTGAGTCCGCTGCAGCCGATGCAGAGGGCAACACAACGGGTGCCGCTGCAGAACAGCCGCAGCGCAGCAGCAGCTGCAGCACAAACGCGCCAGCTGGCGTGGACCTCGACGCGATGTTGACTGTTGAGCGCTGGCGCTGCCAGGCGAACATGGTGCAGCTGCTCTCGGTAGCGGTGACGGCGACGCACATCTACACCATCATGGAGTGGGTGGCAGGGCGGACGCTGCAGGACACAGTGAACCGCTTTGGCAGCCGTCTTGCTATGATCACCATTCGTAACTGCTGTGCGTCGGTGCTGCGCGCATTGGACTACCTGCACAACTCGCGCGGCATCGTGCACGGCCGCATCCACCCCGACAACATCCTTTTCGGTGTCGAGGGCACATGCAAGCTAACGGGAATGCTCTTTTTGTATGACTGGGCCCTGCCCGATCCGGGCTTGCACGCGAAGCTCATTCGAATCCCTGCGGCGTACCGCAGCCCAGAGGTGAACGCCGGCGCGGCCCCAACGCCTGCGTCGGACATCTACGCCTTTGGTCTTCTGCTGCTGCAGATGCTTACGGGTGAGGTGCCGTGGGCGTGGTCTGACCTGTCGGAGTCATCGATGGACGGCAAGCTGGAGCTGCGCAGCGTGATACAAGACGACAGCTTCTTCCTGGAGGCGGTGAAGGCGGGTGTGCTGAAGCTGCGTCAGTACGGCACGCAGCCGAACCAGTACAGCCTGTCGGTGGAGGCGCAACAGCGACAGCAGCTGGATAAGATGGGTGGCACCGGTCCATCATCCGCCGGGACGCGCAAGAGAACCCCGGCGGTGGTGGACTGGGAGGGTGACAAGAGGGGTGCAGCGGTGGGTAACCCGGGGATGCTGCGCCTCCTCGAGGCCTGCCTCGCTGATGCGCCATCGCAGCGGAAAGGGGCTGCTGGGCTGCGGAAGATGCTTAGTGAGTTGTAGACACACGACGGCTCTCGCGTGTTGTGGCATATATATGTATATATATGTATGTGTGTATTTACATATATTTATGTATGTATGTATACTTACGTATGTATGTGTGTGCATATATGTATATTCCTTTTCAAGTTCGTGTCTTTTTTTTTTTGCTGATACCAGTGTCGTGCGGTGACAAAGTGAAGCGTCGTGGTGCGGGGATTTAGAAGGGAGGGGGGAGGAAGTGTGTGTGCGTGCGTGTGTCTATGTGTGCGTGTGTGCGTCACAGCGATGATTCGTTGTTTCTTCTTCCTTTGTCTCCTTTTTTTTCTCTTTTGAGCATCTCAAGCCGGGTTGTTGATGCGAGTGACGAAGAGGGAGTCATGGGTGACGGTGGTGGGGAAAAGGGGATGCAGAAACGCCTCTACCCCCTTCATCTTCCTCTCTCTCTTTCTGTGATGACGTCACCGCACCATCAACACAACAAGGCTGGCAAGCCTCCTCTCCCACCCCTCTTTCTTACAATTCTGTCCTACGTATGGCCTCTCGTGTACAGAGGCAGAGTCAAAGGAAAGAAAGACAATGAAATTACAACACCAGACAGCCCTCACAGTGTAAAGAAAGACACTCCTTCTTTTCTAGTCGTCGACGCGCGAGAAATCCTCCCGTCCACATCGGGCATCCAACATCGAACGGAACATATAAAGAAACGACCCCCCCCCCTCACACACACACAAACACACGAATGCCGGCACACGGGAGTGAGGTCCCACACGTCTCGCTAACGCTTTATATAACACACCCCTCTATCACGGCTCTTCAAGGCTGCCGATGTCTTTGCCTTTTCTGCAAGCGGACTTTCCTCTCTCTCTCTCTTACCCAACTGCCGTGTGTGGTTACGTCTGGCTCCCCCACGACGGGTGACCAACGAAGGTGCGCGACACCGTCAGCCTCTCCCGGGGGTTTTTCTTTTGTCTCTCCGCCAGGTGTTTCATCCTTCGACCTAGCAGGATTGCTCAGGGAGGGAAAGACGACGACACTGCAGAGAGAAGCAAACTTAAAAACGAACACTCAACCCCTCCCCCTCCAATATATATGCAACACACGCGAGCTCACTGAGTTTATTCCTCCTGTTATTTCTTTATTCGTTAACGCAGCCGAAGATGTCGTCCGCAGCGTCGACGACGAGCCCCTACACCCGCTCCGCCATCCTGGCGTGGGCAAACACCATCCTCGATGCGGCCCACCTCACCTTCCAAGACATTCCTTGCCACGATGTGGGCCTTCTGCTGTACGGCGTCTTCCACTCCACGTCAGCCAAGGATGCCCAGATAAGTCTGCCGTCTACGCGCGCCGCGACGGTGCCGCTGCTCTCCGCCGCCGAACTGCACGTGCACGCCGCGCAGCACCGAATGACGTGTGAGCGCTTTCTGCAGCTCTTTCAGTTTCCTGCATCCGTCGTGTCACGCGCGTGCACGGCGAGTCCTGCACCACCGTCCGCTGCATCGCAACAGACTGCCGCAACTGCTGTTGCTGCGGAAGAGCGCAGTACGAGTGGGGCTGCGTCGTCAGCGAGTGCGGTGGCAATGGTGCAGCAGCGCAATGCCGAGCACGTCCTGGCGATGATTCGTGCGCTGAGCTCCGAAGAGGCAGAACTGCTGCGCAACGTCCCCGTCGCGACCGTCAACACGGAAAGTGGGAGTGACAGCAAGCACATCTGCAGCGGCGATGATCATGCGGAGTGTGGCGACGCACATGTCAACGACAACGCAGCAAACGTGGTGCTGCTGCTTGGTCCGTCCATGACACCCACGGCGTGGCTGAGCGGCAGCGCCTTCGTGGAAGAGCTGAAGCTGTGGCGGTGGGTGCGGCTGATGGCGGACCGCCACCATCGTACCGTGCCTGCCATTCGCGCCACCATTCTGGGGTACCTGCAGCAGGACACGGAGACGGTTGCGCAGCGCAAAGTGACGCAGTCGTCCGTGTCGTCGGCAGTTCCCGCAGGGACGGAGAAGCGTCGACGGTCCGACTCGCCGGTGCCGGACGTGGCGAAGGAGAAGGATGGAGAAAGCGTGGAAGGCAGCGAGTGCGCCACGAACGACGACAGTAGCACACATAGCACCGCAGACCGCGTTGATCATGCGCAGGAACTCAAACGGGCGCGACTGGATGTCTCGCCCTCGCCGGTGCCGGTGGCCGCGACGTCGCCGCAGATGCTGCTCAACGCATCGGTTTCACCCCTGCACGCGCTGCTGTCACCACACGCCCACGAAGAAGCCACCAACACCGTACTCAACAGCGTTGCAACGGGCGAAGACGCGCGTCGCGACGCCGCTGACGCTACAACCAGCGTCTTTGTCTCTCAGGCGACTGCTCTACAGAACACACTGCGTGTGGCACAGCAGACGCTCGAGCGTGCGTTCCGCGATGCTGCAGCGAAGACTGTGGTGGACTCAGAGGCCGCGGGTGGCACGCTGGAGGACGGGACGGCAGGCAGTGCATCCGTGGTAGGCCATACGTCGTTGTCGGCCATCGCGAACGGCAGTGCTGTGCAGGAGGCGACGTACCGCCAGCGCATGGTAGGGCACGTCTTCGCCCTCCCCGCCGACGATACTACCGTGACAGAGGAGCGTCAGGGCGTTCCCGTCGGTGGTGATGGCGACGAGGGCTGCGGTATTGCAGGGCGAGCCGCAAACCTCTTAACCGCACCACCGTCCTGTGCGGTTTGTCCAGCGCTAATGGCGCACGCAGTGCAGTGCAACCTGAACGCGATCGACGCGCTGGAGGAGACCCGCGCGCGGGCCATCACGGCGTGCCTGAAGAAGGACCCGGTGGCGCTGCTGGCAGCTCTGCAGGGTGTGTGATGTGACGAACGGGGTGTACACAGGCGTACGTTTTACTTGTTTTCTGGCTCGCTTGTGATTCCCACTTCTTTTCCCCGCCCTCCTTCCCCTCTTCGCCATGCGATGTGGTGGCAATAATGCTGTTGCTGTCGCGACGCCCAGCTCTCCCTATGCACCACCGGGAGGGGGCTGCAATACGATTCGCTACCGTCGTCAGCGATGGGCACTATCTACCCCCCCCCCTTCCTCTCTCTGTCTGCGCTCATTTTTCGTTGCTCTCTTCCTTCAATTAGATGCGTCACGTGTGTTTTCGTTGTTGTTGTTATTGTTGCTTTGTTGTGGTTTCCTCTCCTCTTTGTGTGCTCGTTAGATCTCCAGATTAATCACTTCTCACCACATGTGTTTGTCTGTATATGTAGGTGTATGTGCGCATGTGTTCAAGGGACTCTGGTATTCTGTGTCACCGACCGCGTCAACAGTGCCGGCTCCGGAGACAGGCATGCTCTCCGTGCGTCTTCACATGTTCTTTCGGCTCCCTTTCCTCCCTCTCCATGTGTGGTCTCACCGCACCGTACCACGTCCTTCTCTACGCTCTACTCTCGTTCTCTCCCCCTCTCGTCTTACTTCTCTGGAATGAAATGATGTAGGTAGATCTGTCCAGCGCATCGCTACCGCCCGGGTGGATACTGACCATTCCAGCTCGTCAGTATCATCCAAAAAGAAAAGAAGTTAAAGACAATTGTTGTCACCCCACGCTGCTGCCACCTTTTTTCTCGTTAGCAGATCAACAGTTTTGTTCTTTGTATCGAAGGACTCCCCCTCCCCCCCGTCATTAGCGCAATCCACCTCCTCTCCACGCTTGCCAGTCGTCATCAGAGAACCTTAGTGTGTTTGTGTTCGTGTCTGGAAATCAAAAAAAAAATCATAGTAGTAGTAGTAGCTGTAGTAGCAGCACTTGCTGCGCGAGCGGCAGCAGTATCCGTAGAAGGGCCCCGTAGTTGATTTTCAGGAGAGGGAATAGCTGTTTGTCGTACCCCCCCCCCGCCGCCTCTCTCCCTTAACTCACGGTTTCTCTTTTCTCTATCTGTGGTGCACTCGCGTCAACGCTGACTGCTCCGCACCTGCAAACAATCAAAACAAACAAAAATACCCAACGACAACAGCAGTCGTGGAAGCAGCAAAAGTCACGCACGCACGCACAAGAACAACAACAAAGATGTTTCTTTGCGGCAGCCACTCCGTTGCGTTGGTGCTCGCACGTACGACGGCGATTGGTGCACCAGCCTTGCGTAGCCCGGCTCGCTTTATCGCCACCGAGTTCACTGACATCCGACCGAGCAACGGCGGCGCCGCCCCACCGCCGTCCATCAGCCACAACGAACCCCTGTTGCCGATGGACTTTAACCCCCACATCGAATGGTTCGAGTACCCAAAGGAAATCTTCGACCCCAAGTTCCCGTACACCCGTGAGGAAAGCATCCGCATGACCGAGGAGTCGTGGGAGAGCACGATGGACGAGATGGCGAGCAAGTATGGCATGCGTCTGAACATGACGACCAAGCCGACCTTCTGGCTGGCGTGGTCCATCATGTTCTTCTACAGCTGGTACACGCTGTGGGGCTGCTACCGTGCAATGGGCACCGAGCCGGGCTGGTCGCACTTTAAGAGCGTGGTACTAAACCAGCCTACGGTGCCGGTCCTCGAGGAGGACGACATTTACCTCGATCAGTGGATGCGGCCGGAGATGCGCGAGAAGTTCAGCCGCTACGACCGCTTCTGGAATTGGAAACCGCTGGTGAAACGCGAGGGGGCGAAGACGTCGTGGCAGATCCCGATGCAGTACGCCGACGAGTCAGAGTGGAAGCACATGACGAGCCGCGTGTAAGGGTACTCGTTGTGGAGTGCGAAGCAAACAACAAGCAAAGAATCACATGAACGCACACGAAGCCACGGCAAATCGCAAAACTAATTAAAATAAAAACAAAGAAGAGCACTACCTCAGCAGGATCACTCCACCGCAGGGGTGTCGGATGTCGTTGCTGACGGAAATTGAATCCCTCCCTGTCTTCGCTGATTTTGTTTTTTGAATTAGCCGGCCCCCCTCCCCCTCCCTCAACCGCGCCTTGCTGTTGTATTTGCTGTATAGTTTTGCCCTTGATGGTTTTACTGCTGGGCGGTGTTGGCGTTGGTTTTGGTTCTCCGTTGTGGTGATGGCGACCTCAGAAGAGTTGTGTTCTCTCCGTCTCCTGATGGCTTCAACCATTCCAGCTCATCGGGGCTTTTATTGCGTTCTCTCTTGTTTTTTTTTTCTGTTTGTTTTCAGGTGCGATGACACACACCTCTCCCCTTCTCCGTGTGTGTGTGTGTGTGTGTGTGTGTGTGCATGCGTTGCTGCAATCAGATGTGAGGGGGGTGCATGGTCAAACAAAAGCTCTTTTTGACGTGGTGAGGGAAGAAGGTCATTCATAGTCACCCTCTTAGCATGGGCACACACACACACGTGCGCACACAACTTGTGATGGTGGCTGTCGCTGTTGATCAGTCAAAATGCGCTTTTTATCATGTTTGTTTGTTTGTTTGTCCCTCCTCTCCGGGTGGGCTGTGAAAAGAAAACTCGGCAGACAAGAGTTACAAAAGCAACCGCGATACCACGACGATGGCTTCCTCTTCCACCCCCTGCCTGACATCCACGGCCGCAGCGCCGCGTGATACAGCTTGTGGCCGAGACAGTAAGAAGGGGGTGGGAGAGGAGAGGAGTGCAACTCTGCCGTGCTTCACGGGTAGGAAAAAAACGGAGAGGGGCAATGCATATGTCCTCCTCAAAGAAAAACAGTCGTTTTTTTTTTGTATTGTATCCAGTGGAACCTCTGTGCTCGTGACCATACCGACGACGCGCGTTCTCCTCCACGTGGTCTCCAATCCTGTTTGATGTGCTTGACCAGGGTGGCCAATCCATCCACCCACGGACAGGCGCTTATGAAGTGATGATGACACATGACTACTCTTCTTGCCCTCGCCGGGCTTTTTGTTGCTGCTGTTGAGCTTTACCCTTCATCGCTATCTCTTCTCTGCCACCCACTCCTCTCTCCTCCTCTCACCAACGCATGCGACTCCCTTACCGTTCCGGGATGCTGCAACACACGTTATCTGTGCTGTACCTAAGGGCTGTTTTTTGTCGTGGCCCCGCCGGAACCTCGAGTACACGACACCCGTTTTCTGTGACGAGACAAAGGGGGTGCTTAACCGCGTTGTTTTTGTGTGCTTTTCATCTTTCCCTTTCGTCGCCGACGTCCAAAGGAAAGGGTGGAGGAACAACGGTGCGTCAGCTGCCGGACGTCAGGAGCGTGTGTGTGCTCGCACTCTTCCTTGTTTGTATACTCGTCTTTTAGTGGCCGTCTCTCTCTCTGTATATGTGTGTGGGTCTCGGTTAAGCGGTTGTGCTCCACACACATGCAAATTGTCTCCCCGCGTTCTCGGCAGATATCAAAGCTGTACACACACCGAGAGAGAAAGAAACGCAAGAAGTGGACTTTTTTTTTCTTTTTGGTGTTCTTTCTTTGCGTTTTCCTGTTGCCGAGGTAAAGAACAAAGAGGAGGTGAAGGGGCAGAGCCTTTATTCACTGTCCTCTCTTCTACGACTTTTCTCTCCTGCTTTTGTTCATCGACATGTGGTCTTCGAGCGACGCAGCAGCGGCCTCGCGGCCAACCAACTCTGCCGCCGCATCTGACAGTTTTCGCAGGGAGGAGAACAACAGCGGCGGCTTGTGTCATGACATCTATCGATCTGTGTCCTCTACCCACTCCGCACCACCAACACGCATGATTCCCTCTAGTCCTGAGCGGAAGCCTGTGGTACTACCAACGCTGCTGCCAAGTAGCGCTGCAAGGTCGACGCTCGTGAAGAGGTACGAGGGTGGCGCACACAACCGCCAGCGGGTGCGTTGCAACGCAGAGCGACTAACAGCGACGCAGCACAAGACACACCCGCGCGTGCCACATGGGGCCGCAGGCTCGTTGCCTCCCTCCGCCATGCACTCTGTGAAAGCGTCTACGTTCCCTTCAGTGAAGTGCAGGCCGTCCCACAAAACGGCCCCCGCTGCGTCTGCCGCTGGTGCTGCCACGTCGACAGCAATGTTGCTGCGGCACACGTTTCAGGGCACCACCCGTGTGTTGTACGCAGACGGCCACGTGGAGACTTTTAGACCGGCGGATGCCGTTGGCACACCTGCCACGGGTGCTTCTGCTGCCCTGACAACTGGTGGTGCGGGTCTGCCGGCGGTGCCGCACGCGTCTCCAACCTCCACAAGGGAAGAGGTGACGACGCTTCTGCGAACGTGGCAAGATGCTGCTTGTGAAAACAGACGATTTGACAGAGACGCCTTTCCACGTGACACGACATCGCTGCCAGTGATTCTCGCAACTTCTCCGTCGGAGTTCGCCGCGGCGCCGCCCGTCGTGCTGCCGTCGCACGAAGCGGCGGCGCAGGTTCTTCGTGCGTCGTCGCATCACCTCGTTTCCCAGAGTGGCACGGACGGTCGCTCTGCGGAGGCGTCAAAGGCCGGTGCGTCAGCCATGATGCCGTCAGGAAACACCTCCGCATCGCTGCCCTTCCAGGAAACGTCGAGCCCATCACGGCTGCAGGCCGAGGCGATGGTGGCGACAACGGCTGCCCAGTCGGACAGCGGCCCCGCAGTGGATTGGTCGTCTTACAGAAGCGGTGCCGCATCCACCGCGTGTGATTCGTCGTCACCGCATACCACCCACCCTGCTGTCCTACTCCACTCCAGCAGCGTCCGTTCTCGTGAAGATGGACTGTACGCCGCCGATCTGCTCAGCCACCCGCTGGAGCCAGCGCAGCTCGCGCGTTCATCGCCGTCGACTGTGGCAGACGACACCGGCACCGCAAAGCGCGAAGTGAGTGGCAACGATAACAACGCTGATGATGTTGAGCAGGCGTTTTTCCTCACGTCCGTCCCGGCGGGTGTTCTGCCGCTGTCGATGGAGGACACAGCCACGCTTGACGCCACGCTGCCTGGGGCGTCCTCCAACACATTTGAAGTTGTCGACATGCTGCGGCGGCTGCAGCGCGACATCCGTGCGGAGTTTGCAATGGATCAGCGCGTGCGGGCGGAGTCCTTTGTACGCCGCTTCGAGCGCAGCACCCACGACTCCCCCTCGCTCTTCTCCCTCCTCTTTCCGTTTCGCCCGCTGGAGGAGATCTTCCGCGAGAAGGCACAGCTGAGTGTTGCTGCTGGTGGTGGTGGAGGCGTGCCGGACATCCTGCTGCCTGCCGCGCAGGTGACAACACTGATGGGATGGACGGTGCCGGAGCTGCTAGAGGAGCGGCTGCTGCCACGTGAAACAGTGGCCCTGCAGCACCGCCTGCGGGAGCTGCTCAACCTGCGAGGCATCTTCGACGCCCCCAACACCGTTGCATGTCGTTTTACCGTGGGTTTTGTGTGGTTTGCGCTGCTGCGCTGCCGGAAGGCGCATCGAGAGCAGACCCTTGTGGACGGCTACTGCCGCCTCTCGAAGGCCTTCGCGGATGCCTTCCCGTTGTCGTCGAGCGACACGGTGCCCCTGCTGGACGTTCTCGGAGAGCTGCTGGTGGAGCTCGTCACCTGCTGTCGCTACGAGGAGCAGCAGCAGGCGGAGGCGCGAGAGGCGCAGCTCGCAGATCAGCCCCCCACCTCCACCCCGCCGTTGTCGATCATGTCGATGTCACCGCAGCAGGCCACGTCGCCTGAGACGAAGCTTGACACACGAAGCAGCAGCCACAGCAGCCCTGCCCAGCGCGACAGCCCTCGCTACGTTGATGTGACGGAGTTGCTGCCCCACAAGAGTTTCTTTCCGCTGCTGACGGGAGAGTGGGCTTACCTGCTGCGGCACGCCCATGCCCCAGCCGCCGGCACCACCACCGCCGCTGCGGCTGCCACAACACCCTTCAAATCGCCCTCGCATATTCAGCACTCGCCCATGAACCTACGCAGCTACGAGCAGGCGCAGAAGACGCTGACCATTCTTCCGTCGCCCAAGGCCCTGCAAACGCTGCTCGGCGTGTATCAAGAGCTCTGGATGCTGCACAGCAAGTACGTGGAGCTGTGCTTCTACGAGGCGGAGCTGTACAAGCAGCTGGCTGTGCTCTTTCGCAACCTATGCGTGCAGGTGGCCCACGCGGCGGCCGGGTCATTCGCGGGTGACGTCACGGGTACGACGACCACGCTGACACCAGAGAGTGGGCGGGTGCCGAGTGCCTTGGGGTCCAGCGACAACGGCCGAGGAGACGTCCTTCCTCTGTCGTCGCACATCGCGGTAAACCTGGCGCAGTTCACCTCCGTCGGCTCCCTCACCGCAGCCTCGCCCGCAGCGAAGGATTCCATTCTCGACTCTCTGCTGACGGTGGTGGCACACGTGACGTACTTCACCTGTGTGTTCTGCTTCCCAAATGACATGTACGCGGAGCTGTTCGACGAGGATTTCCGCACGGACGTAGCACAGTGGCTCTCCTACTGCTGTCACGGGGTCATGACCACGCACGTGCAGACCAGACACTGGCCCATGCCACAGCAGGAGGACTACGACGCAGCGCAGAAGATGCGCGCAGCGGCAGAGCGGCGCGAACTCGCCGCTCTAGGACTCCAGAGGCACCGCGGGTCTCAGAGTGGCTGTGACGACAGTGAAAATGATGACAGCAGTTCCGTTCCGTTCCTGTCCTCCGACGACCTGTCGGCGGCCGTCTGTCGTCGCGCGCGTGGCGGCGGCACCGCGCGGGCTGCGATGGCGGGCGAAGAGAAGTCGACTGCGCTGCCGCTGAGCGACGCCTCCACCACCGCTGCCCTCCCTGCACCACGCTACAGCCCCGGCAACAAGACGAGCAAAAGCAATAACAACAGCGATAGCGGCGGCAACGCCGTCTTGGGGGCGCTGAAGGAGGAATCGCTGGAGCTGGAGGACGTCGCGGCCAACGCAGAGTACCGCCTCGCACATCAGTTCGATCGGTACAGTCGTGCCGCCGCACAGCATGTCTCGGAGTTGGAGCGTCGCATGGCCCGTCTGCAGCGGCGGCATCGTTTGAACATCCATCACGGCAACAACGCGAATGGATGTGGGGGGCCGCTACGGCGGCAGCGGAGTGGGCTGAGCGCCAGTCGACGCAGCTCCTTCGCCACCCTGTCCCGCGCGAACCCCGGCGTGGTGCTCAGCCTGGACGACAGCGACGCAATGGGGCTGAGCATCCACTCCATCACCTCTCTCCCGTCACGTCACACAAGTTTTCGCAATCCAGCTCAGCAAACCTCAGCCGCTGCAGCAGCCATGTCCACGACGAGCTTTGCGGCCGCTGCGGCTGCCAAGGGCACCATGCGTGCTGCCACGAAGCGCACCACAGAGAGAAACTCAAAGAAGGCCAGCCGCGACATCGCGCCAGTGTTTGTGCTGCGGGATTCGATGTCCACGCTGCTCCCCACCATCGGCTCCGACCTCAATGTCAGCTCACCGCGCTCGCCCAACGTCTCCTCGGCGCAGAGCCTTGCAACTGCCCCCGCAGCACCGAAGCAGCAGCAGCGCAGCTCGATGAAGCAAAGGGGCGAGGCGAACAGCGGTAACACCAACAACAATGCCACAAGCAGCGTCAACGCACACCACAACGGTGTCTCGTGGAGTAGCGCAGGGGCGGTGGAGCAGCGCTCCCCTGCATCCCCGAACGCGGCGCGCGAGCTACCCTTTGGCGTCGGTCTGCGTCGTCACTCCTCGTCCTCGTTTCACTCGAAGATGATGACGGTGCAACGCAATAGCTGCACGCCGAAGAGCACCGCCACCTCGCAGCCGCGCGGGGATGCGCGAGACGTGTACCGGACAAGCGCCTTCGTCGAGAACGACAAGAGTCTTGTAGCACTGGCGGCAGAGCTGAACCACAACGCCCTCTACAGGAACAATAGCGGTGCAACGCCGTCACCGGAGGCTCTGGGCACCACGCGCACCGCCAAGAAGCACCACAGGGCCACGCAGTTGGAGCGGAGAGGTGTAGCGAGTACCGGCGGCAACGGTCGCGATGGTGGCGCAAACGCCTTCCTAACTGCGTCACCTACGTCCACCGCGGCGGCCGCAGCCTCCCTCCTCTCCTCCTACCCCCTCTGCACCTGCCCTACGCCCATCACGGAGTACTGGCTCGCGATGTCGCTGCGGGTTTCGTCGTGGTACTTCCCGACCCCGACAAGGAGGCTGCGTAGCACAGGCTTCTCGCTGTACACATCAGCAGCAGCAGCAGCATTGCAAAGCGACGCCGCAGATGATAGCGATGCGGTGGCTGACGTCAACACAATGGTGAACGGTCATCGCACCGGTGCTACAGCAGCGGGAGCGGCGGAAGCGGCGGCGGACAACAGCAGTAACGGTGCACTACCACGATGGCAGCTGCAGAAGCAAAAACAACAGCATCCAACGCTGTGCCGTCTCGCTCATGAGCCGTGGCGCGGGCTGTTCGGCAGGGTGGTCGCAGTGCCGCCCATTAGTGGCGCCGCGCAGCGGGCAGCGAAGCTTATTGAGATCTTTGCAGAGTCTCTGCCCTATCAGCAATCTCTGGTCTACCAAGCACTGCGCACGCAGCACATACGGCACACCCAGCACACCGTAGATGCGGAGTACAGCATGGCACTACATGACCGGCTCAACAACGAATCAAGTTTACAGAAGCCTCTCTGGAGCGGCTTGGTCGACACGTTGAGGGCGTCTGTCACGCAGCCCATCAACGCTCACATCCTCGCTGCGAACAACCCGTCGAACCACGTCGTGGCGTCAACGATGATGTCGTCGCCTGCACGAGCTGTATCCGTCATCGCACCCGGGGAGGTCGAAGTGGCACACCAGGCCCCACTGCCGGACCTTGGGACAGCCACGGTCCCGTACATCCCGCCGCTCGTTCCCGGCCTCGATAAACTCTCGGTGGCATCGCAGTCCACCTCAGCGCAGTCCGTCGCCTCCTATCTGCGCCGTCGTGGTGCGGGGGCGACGTATCAGGGCTGCACTTCGCCTTTTTTCCAGCTGCACGCGTTAACCTGCCTCGCCCTCACGCTGTCAAGCGAGGAGGTGTCGCAGCTGCGCGAGTCGCTGAGCATCGCACGCGAGATGCGACGGGAGGAGGCGCTTCTGAGCGTCAGTTTCCTCCCCGACGTCCGCAAGAACACCACCACCCTCGCGGCAGCCACTGCCAGCGTGAACCCTCCGCTCTTGTCACAGTCCCTGCGCACGGCTGCACCAGCACAGGAGATGCATGAACAGCAGGTGTTGTCGAGCCTTTTGCCTGACCTACAGGTGGCCACTTCAGCAGCAGCAGCAGTAGCAATGCCATCGATGGGGTCACCGGTTGGGGTAGAGTCGTCGATGATGACCCGCAACACCCAGGTGGGGTACAGCCTACGGAGTCTTCCCTCTCTGGCTGCCTCAGGCCGCCGTGGGCCAAGTGGGGCCGTTGGTGGTGGCCATGCGGGCACCACTGCCACCACTCCGAACGCCATCATCCGCAAGTCGCTGCGCGCGGCTGCCGCGCCCGCCGCCACGTCGAGCGTGTTCGCCATTACTGCCATTCCTCGGGAGGAGGCGAAGCTGCGTCCGTGTCGGATGCGTCCTCTCCAGGAAGAGGCCCTGCGTCGCCGTCAGCACCTTCTCGCAGATATGGACACGATTGGCAAGCGTGACGGGGTGGCACGGCAGAACTACGTGGTGCAGCAGCTTCGCCTGGCAAGCGTCATGGCATACTTAAACACCGATACGATGCAGCGACGGTACCGCGCACGCGGCCGGTTGGCGCTGGAACGTTTGGCGGTGGAGGAGGGTGACAGCACCACCGCACATGATAGCGGAGAAAAGCTTGACGATTAGCCTCTCCCTCTCACACACTTCGTTTATCTTGCCAACGGAAAGGGACCTTCTGCTGTCACCACGTGTGCGTGTGTGTGTGTGTGTGTGTGTGTGCTGACGTGTCGATTTCTTTTCTTTTCAATATCTTATGTGTATTCTCGTGCTGACTTCTACTGGCCAACGTCCTAGCAGGCCAGTCCTTCCCTTCCCCTTCCCCCTCCCCCCCCCCCATGTTTCTGTATGTGTGTATGTATCTACTCATCTCTCTGTCTCTCTCTAGGGGTGTCGATGGCGAGTTCCGCGTCGACGCCGATGTATAGTGCAGCTGATTGCTGCAGTGTCCACCTCTCTCTCTCTGTGTTTGTTTTTACGGGTTTAATGTGCTTCTTTAAATGTTGTTGTGTGCCTTTCTCTCTCTTTCTTTTTATGTTCCTTGCATGTGAAATCTGCAGCAGCCCCGTAACGTGTGTGTGTGTGTGTGTGTGTGTGCTCCGCGTATGTTCACACTGCCTTGCCATGCACAGAAAGGCAGACACGCGCCAAACGGACGCACTGCAGCGCAGGTCCACCTCTGCGGATCCTGGTGCTGCCAATGGGTCACGTCTTTCCACTGAAAACACAGTGGTGCAAACACCTTATTATGGTGATAATGGTTTCGTAGAAGCCCTTCTTCCCTTCTCAGTCCTTTCTCCGTACCCCTCCTCGAACCTCCTGTCTCGTCTACCATCACTGTTTTTGCTGCGGCCAGAATGACTTACACCTGCAACTTCCTCAACGGCTCTTTCCTCACCTCCTCCGCCCTTCCCCTCGAACATCCGCATTACGTGTCGAAGTAGATTGTTAGATAGAGACACGCCGGTGCTTTTCCAGGTCAAGCGGAGGTCAGCATGAGCTGTGTTGGTGTTTTTTTTTCTGCTGTTGTTTTTTGAGTGCACCCTACACTGAGAAGCTGAGCGGAAGACTCTGACCACCACCCCACACTTCATCGCCAACGGTTCCAAGCCACTGTCCCTTCACCCCCCCCACCACCACCACCTCTCTTAATCTCTCTCCGGCAGAGCGTTCATCGATGGATTTTATGGACTCCAACGATGTAAAAGCAATAGATGCGTCAGAAGTCCGCTTGCCGTCACCACCTCAGCCCGTCGAGCCCTTTGTGCTATCCGACACCGCACGGCTGGGAGATTCTGAGCCATCGTCAGCAGCAGATGTAACCGCAGTGGACTCGCCGCCCACCATCACTGAAGCTGACTTATTGTCCGCACAGCTCAGCAGCGTCGTCCTGGAGACGCTTCTGCGGATGAGCGGCCTGCGCAGCCATGCTGCCCACGATGCAGACGAGGACACGCCGGCAGCCACAAGACGTACTGCTGCCCCTGCACCAGTCGTATGGAGTGATGCACGACATCGTACAGGTAGCTCTGCAGCTGCTACCACGCAGGCACACAATCTCCTCCTGTCTGGGACATCTTTCACTAAAGAAGTCAGCTGTGACAAGGAACAAGAAGCGGAGAAGGGCAGCGTGGAGCTTTCAGCAACGCAGCGGAATGCGCCACACACACCGGTGCGACAGCGAATGCCCGCACCGCACGCCGAAGCAGCTCGAGTCGGTCGCCACGACATCAGCGAGCAGCCGCAAGGGCTGCTCTCCATTTCCGGGGAGCACGTGTTAACAAGATCCGCAGGGCTTATGTCGACCGCACGCGCGGCATCCAGCACGGCTGCCATGCCGCCGTCTTCGCAGCGGGTGGGAGACTCCATTTTGGTTGTTGACCACGCCAAAGGATGCGCATATGCCACCGCCGCTGCCTCCTCAGCTGAGGGCGGCGTGGCGACTCCCCATAGCATAAATGTCGATGGTGCGACGATGGTAGAAGGGCTGGCATGGCAGCTCGACTTCGCCGCACATGCCCAAGACATTTTACGCGAGACACAGAAACAGGTGGAGGTGCTGCGACGGTATCAAACCGAAGCGGCCCGACAGGCGCAGCGAGCAGATCTGCTGGCCGATGCGCAGCGTGTGCTGGAGGCGAAGCTCGTGACAGCGGAGCAGCGACGCTCGCAGGAGGAAGTAGCACATAAGGCAGCGGTGGCGGAGCTGTCGAGGCAGGTGCTCCAGCTAGACCAGATCGTCGCCGCGCTGCGTCGATCACAACGGGAGCTGCGGCGTCAGCTGCAGGATGCACACGACGCTGCGGCTGTGCAGAGGACTGCCTATGCGGCGAGGATAGAGCACGTGACACGGCAGTACAGAGTAAAAATGGAGGTAATGCAGCGCGACGGTAAACGAGCACAGGAGAGCTCTAACGAGCTACAGCAAGGGGTGCCGCGGTCGAGGAGTGCTAGCCACGACGCGGGGCCACCCAGCCACCTCACCTTATCAGCTGACGGCGAACCCGTTGCCGCTTCCAATCGCGTGACTGCAGACTCCACCACCACGACTGCAGGTGTCACGACACCCTCCGAAAACAGCGCTGGCCTTGCGGTAACGGCGCCAGCTGCGGACCAGCACCACACCGCACAGCTGATAGAGGAACCTGTGAGTGCAGCACTGCCCTACGAGCGGGTGCACCCGGACGTCCTCGCTCAGCAGCAGCTGCGCGAGCAGACACTGACATCACAGCTGTTGCTGCTCGAGGCACGGCTGCAACGCGAGGTGGCGCAGCGACGCCAGGCGGAGCAGCGCGTAGAGGAGTTGCTGCTTCAGAACGAAGCGCTACAGGAAGGCGTTGCCAGTGCGGCGACGGAGGCGCCTGCGACTTTCACGCAGGGTGAAGAAGTCGACTCCACGTCGGAATGCACGGCTGACGGTGATCACCCAGTAGCATATTCGCCACAACAACCCCTCGAGACAGAAGATGTGCAAAGAGAGCTGCGAGAAGCACGACAGAAGCTTGCATCAATGGAGGAAGAAAAAGCAGACCTGGCCCAACGCTACATGCGTCAGCAGCGCGATCAGGCGGAGCAGTGGGCAGCCGTACGCCACTCCCTGCAGTCGATCCTGACCTTTGCTGGTGTGGAGGAAAGCGCGTTTGTACATGTCACTGACGACACACGCTACGCTGTCTCTGCGTTGCAACACCTCGCAGAGGTGCTACCCGAGCAGAAGCGTTTGAATGCGGCGGCCCACGCACAAACTCGCGAGTCGGTACGGCTGGCCACCCTACAACAAGCCCTTCATCACGCAGAGGAGCAGGATGCCAAATATCGCGTCACTCTGGAAGCAACGGAGGCACAGCTTCAAGACGCGCGCAGCATGTTGGCGCAGTGGCAGCGGCAGCAACAGCATATTCTTCGTCAACAGCAGCAGCGCGATGCGGAGTGGCATGCAGCTGAGGTGGGGCTCACGAGCGTGGTGGTCTTGCTTCAGCAGGCACTGCAGGAGCTCACGCAGCAGCAGCGGCATCGCACTGCGGGCGTCAGCGCACGTCCCATCCGCCCCACATCATCGAAGACCATCGGTGCACTGGCGCGGAAGGCAAGGCAAAGCGCTGCTACCTCTTTAGGGAATGTGGCACCTCACCTGTCCTCCTCCACCGCCAGTGGCACTGAGAGCTCTACCAGCAGTAACGTGGCGATCGACGGCGTGCCGCTCACGGAGAAAGCTCCGACTGTGAGAATTCAGGCGGGTGTGCACGACGCCGCAAGCACCGCGTCCGAGTCTACACCGTCGCTGCAAAAAGCTCCAGAGCAACAGCACGGACAAGTCGGCGTGGTGAAGACCCCCACACGTACAGGAGACGGGGATGCGGGCAGCGCGGAAGAGAAGCACGCTGCTTCATCCCTTTCTGTTTACCCTCTTACCAGAACAACAAGTGTCACCATTGTCGCATACCACCTCGAGCTCATCGTAGGTGCACTGCAGCACCACGCGCAAGCCTTGCTGACGGCGTGGCGCACCCAGCAGCGCCGTCTGCACGACAGCACACGGCGCTGGAAGAGTACCGCCGAGGACGCGCTCTCTGCCAACGCAGTCCTGCAGAAAAAGCATCAGCTGCAGGTGCGTCGCTTGATGCAGCGCTTGCGTCGGATGCGAAGGACGGAGCAGCAACAAACACGCGAGCTGGAAGAACTGAAGCGCGATTGGGCGGCAGCGCAGGAGCAGCAAGCCGCGAAGCACAAAGCAGAAGTGCGCAGCTGTCAGGAGGCGGCGGCGAGAGAGCGGAACGCCGTTCTCCGTCGACTTCGTGTGGTGGAGGAGGCGGCGCAGCAGGCACAACACACTCTCATTACGGGAGATGTGGAACGTCGTGCTCTTCAAGACACCGTAAAGCAGCTGGAGGGCGTTCAGGCAGAGGCCGACGCGGCACGCAAGGAGGCGCAACGCCGACAGTCAGATCTGACCACTCACATCGAAGACTTGGAAGAACGCCTGCAGGTCTCACAAAAAGCGGAGGTGGGGCTGCGTGCACTGCTGAAAGCGGCGGTCAGCGCGGTGGTACATTTGCTGTTGCGGTGGCACTGCCTTCGACATCAGTACAAGACAGCCCGCGCTTTCTGCGACCGCGCAGAGTACCTGGTGACGACTGTGCAGCACATCACCGTTGCGGCCCTTCGGGCTGTCTACGACGCAAAAGACACAGGATCGGTGGTGCCACGCTTATCGTGGACCGCAACGTCGCCCACGCAGCACCTGCGTGTGTGTGTGCGTGCCATCCAGGCCGCTCACCGACTTCAACGACTGTGTCAGCTTCGACAGGAAGTGTTGCGATCCGCTCTTTCATCGATGTCGGATACAGCCGCTTGTCGGCTCCCCACTGCTTTGGCACTATATGGGGTGTCTAGTGCAGGCTTGATGGAAATGGGTCTGACGGGTGCATCACGTGGCAGCGGTGTGTGGCCTGCCGTGTGGCTGCCACAGACATCCGAACTCGTCACGCCTGTGCTGCCACTGCTCCTCGGCAACGTCGATGCAGTGCAGGACGACTTCAGCGAGAGGGGAGTGCCTGAAGGGAGCGCCGACAGTGATGAGTCCGCTGCGATACTGTCACATCGCAGCAGCAGCAGACGAGCAAACTCTGCTACCACTGCGTCAACGCAGCTCTTACTAGAGCACTTGCTCTCCGCAACGCTCCTCGACACCCACGCAGCGTGTAACCGCTTTGAGTTGGCTGCGGTTTCGGCTTCTACGGCCATCGCCACGCACGCGCAGCACCTGGCTCAGCAGACGAAGGCCCACCGAGCAGAGCTGCGCACCAGGCTGCTGCAGCGCGGCGGCGCCGGTACTATTTGTGACCTCAGCAGCACCTCTTTTCTTCTCCCCCCTCCCCTCGCTGACCCGTTGCAGCAGCTCCTGTCGCGTACCACCACGCAGGCCCGCGAGCTCCTCGACGTGAAGGCGATGGTGCAGCGACTCGTGTCTCAGAACCAGCGTCTTGTCTCTGCTGTAGAGACGCAGACGCAGTTGGACGACACGCGCGCTGCAGAAATGGGCGCCCTCGCTGCGCAGGTCGCCCTGCACGACTCGCAGCGACATGAAGAGACGGTGTTGCAGGAGAAGCTGGTGCAATCGAGGGCGTCGCTGCTGCAGGAGCGGCAGCTGCGCCGCGATGCGGAAGATCAGCTCGCCCAGCTGCGTCAACAGCAGTTGCAGTGGATGGGGGAGACGGAGCAGCTGAAGCGGGAGGTGTACGCGCTGAACGTGGAGCTGGCGAACACGACGACAACCACAGCCACGGCAGCGGCGACGAGAGAGTCTTCGTCATCACCACCGCAGCCGGTGTACTCGCTGCTCAACACTTCTCAACGTGCGGCAGACCCCACGACGGGTAGCGGCGCAACAGCTCGCACCCCTAAAGGCCACGTCCCCGCACAAGGGAAGCGCAGCACAGACGACACCAATTACTACCATCAGCTGCTGCGTGGCTCCAGGAAGGACGTGTGCGAGGGGACGCCGTTGCATTACCAGCCGCGTCACAACATCCCCACCGCGGACGAACTTACGGCGCAGATCCCCTCCGCTGTTCAGGGGCATTACGTCACCAGTTCACCCGTTTCTGCCCGCCGGGGGGACGCCGTGGCGAAGTCCGACCGCATTAGTGGTGGTGGCGGGCTGGAGCTTTTCGTGCCGAAGGTGGTGCGCGCACAGCAACGACAACAGCAACAACAGCAACAGCGTAAAGCTCAGCAAAGCAGTGTAGAGTCTGACCGTGTCGCTGTTGATGCACTGAGCTCTCTGCGGGAGTGCGAGGTGCGTGGAGGTGGTGGTAGCAACGATTTGCCATCATCGCTGTCATCTCCGCCATCGCCTGCGACCAGCATTCGCGTTGCCATCTCACCCAGTCAAGCGAAGACTCCCGCTACAAGGATGAAGCACTATGCACCTGCGGCGGCAGCAGGGCCGTCGCATCTGCGAGAACGCACGCCACCACTCTCCATCTTCACCGCGACATCGTTGTCCACGCCACCGTCTGAATATGTGCGACAGCGACCCTCACAGCCACCACCGCCGTCGCCCTCATCAGCGAGGACTGTCGTGGCGCAGGATGATGGAGACACGCTGCACAACAGGCCGTCGCTGGCAACGCTGGAGAAATCCTGGGCACCTCTCAAGACCACACCCACGCCGTCGACGATCTCGTCTGGTGGGTCGCTGCCACACACGTCACCCAGTGCCCCACTTTCAACCACCGCCGCGTCGCTTGCGTCGGGACTAGCGCGGCTCGTGACCTCCCGCGAGGTTTCTGAACGGTCTGTCACGCAGGCACCCCCTGCAGTGCGTCCTTCCGTCCCCGCCTCCACATCGTTGTCATCACTGTCTCCGCTGACGGCGAACGCGTCTTCGGCGTCGTCGAGTCATGACAGGGAGAGGAGTCAGGCAACGGCGACTGGCGGGCCCGTCTACTTCATCCAGCGGAATCTGTAGCCCACAATGGAGAGTTCAGGGAAAAGGCCTTTTTTGCGCGACACGGAGATGGTCCTTGGCCACGCAGACATCAACATTATCGTTAAGCAAGCCAGGAAACCACGGATGCATGATTCACCACGGTGCGCTTTACGAATTGCTCACGAGCACCCTCCTCTTCCTGTTCAGACGAGAGTGGTGATGCATCACACACACACGCACACACCTGCATGACAGACTATGCAGCTCCCACCCGCCTCCTTTAGGTCCTTCTATCCCTCACCACTCTCTCACCCAACCTCTCTCTCTCTCTTCTGTCATACACGCACACACGCATGCCGACGCGTCATTACAGAAACACAAAAACTCATAACAAAAGAGGACTTGATGCCCCTCCATACCACACGACGAGTATCAAAGGGCTCGTAAGAAAAGCAAAACAAACAAACAAAAAGGAATGATGAACTCCAATGGTAGTACCACACTGCCACCGCGGCAGCCCTCTTCACAGTGCTCTCTCACCTCCTCGTGCCACCAGATCGACTCCGCGGCTTCTGCGAGCCCTAGCAGCACCTGTACCACCTCACTCATGCACAGTGCGACACCGCCACTCCCCAGCCACATGCACAGCGGATCCACCGGTGCCGTTGCCGTCGTCGTCCCTCCGTCCAACAAGACACCGCCACCCCCATCTGCCACTCTTGCTGCGGTCGCCGCAGAGAGGGGGGCACCCGTCAAGGCTGCCTCGCAGCCACACACCGCACCACCGCGATCCCCTCCACACACCAGCGATACAACCGCAAGAGTCACCTCCTCTGCGAAATGCTCGCGCACAAATGTGTCTGCACCTCCTGTGAGTACGGGTGTGCTGCGCTTTACGTGCTGTCGTTGCCGACGCTGTTTCATCGTGCACCCAACGCAACATCGCAGCTCACCGAGGTTGTTGACGTCGGCGCATGGCGGAGTCCCCTCACAGCCAATGGACACTCCCTCGCCGCCCGTGACGTCTCTGCCAGCGTCGTCGGCACCGGCAGCTCCCTCCACCTCCTCCTTTGCTGCTCCTGTTCTATCCCCTGCGCTGCGGGAGACGGTGGAGGCCTCAGCGCACGTCTCCGGAGCCGGAGAACAATTTCGCCCCCTCCACTGGCACAACGACACTTGTCTCCCGCCGTCCTCGCTGAACGCCACTGCTGGACTGTCCACCGCATCATACGCGAGTCAGCGAGCTCTCATCGACGCCCTTCCACCCGACGCGTTCGTGTCTGCAGAGGTGCTGACCGACGCGCAGCTCCGCCAACTCCTCCTGTCCGCACAAGCAGCAGCGATGGAGGGGGAAAGGGTGCCGACGGGGCTGCGTAGCGCTGTGCGTGCTTTCGCTGCCCCGCGGAGCCTCCTGGACGAAATGCAGACGTTCAACACGCCGTCTGTCGCACCTCCTCCTCCCACTGCTGTTTCAGCATCAGGGACTGACAGCAACATTGCGTGCTTTACATCACATGCAGGCGTCGCTGCAGCACAGCGTGACGAGGGCCCGCTGGAGGTGTGGGATGTGTCGCAGCTGGCCTCGTTGGGTATCGTGTCGAACTATCCGTCTACGACTCTCCCAACGCCCTCGAAGGGCAGCTGCAAGGAGCGCGATGCGGCACAGAGAGGTGCTGCGGCAGAGGAGATAAGCGAAGGCAGCAACAGCAGCAGCAACAGCAACAGTAGTCGGGATAGCAGTCCTCCAGACCTAACGGCTGCGAAGACGGCTGTGATGACGCCATGTGGAGACAACTTCAGTGGCGATACACGCAGAGCGACACCACGCCCTGACGCCAGCGTGGACATCGGCGAGGTGGTCTCCGCCACAAGTACGTGCTACTTCGAGGGGCCCCCAGCGGCGTGTGCGCCCGAAAAGCAGAAGAATGCCGTCAAGCAACGCCACAACGGCAGCAGAGGTAACGAGGTCCCGTCCTTTGATGAGCAGTGCCGTCGCTGGATGCGTCTCATTGCACACTCGTCCTCCTCTTCTCCCCTGCACGCGCAGCCGCTCTGCCTCGATTGTTGGTCGGAGGCGTGTGTGCTGCCGCTGCAGCAACGCGTGAGACTCGCCGTGGAGAACGTGGAGGCCCTCGACGCGGTTCTCGAGAACCACTCCGAGGAGAAGCAGAGCCGCCTGTGGACGATGCTGTACGACGCCCCCACAGACGCTGCAGCCGCGCTGCCAACGCTGCGTCGCAGTGAAAAAAGGAGGGAGGAGGCTCCACCACCCCTGCGAGCGTGCCCGGCGACTGCAGTCTCGCTTGACGCTGTCGCGGCAAACATGTTTGGTCGACGTGAGAGGGAGTGGCTTGAGACCATGGCAACGCTCGCCACCCCACACCAACAACCCCCACCACCACAGCAGCAAGGCCAGTGTGCGACAAGGAGCGTGCTGGATCGTGAAACTATAATGGATGCACCTTCGGAAGGAGGAATAGCCCTGTCTCTGAGCGAGAATGATGAGCGCAACGGCTGCGCCCCTCTCCAGCAGCAGGATCGGCAGCACGCACAGCTGCACGAGCTAGTGGCAGAGCTGGAGGAGGTGCGGAGCCAGCAGGCAGCGCTCGACGCGCAGGCGAACGACTTGTTGGAGGTTCTGCAGGCGCTCACTACAGATAACATGAACCTGCAGGACACTACCGCACCGCGTGGCCAAACAGGATCGAAAGGTGACGTTTGTGATCCCTTGGTCGAAACGCAAGTCATTGTCAACGTCGACGCACCTCCTCCTCCTCTTGATCATCATCATCCCCTTCCCTCCTCCTCCTCCTTCTTGGCAGAAACGCAAACCTCGCGGGTCAGGTGGGCGGCACTTGCGGCAGCACATAACATACGCGAAGTGCAGAGCGCCTTTACAAGTCGCGACGAGGCGGTGGAGCGGCAGCACGCGATGCACGACCTGTCTGCGCGGCATGCCTTTATCTCGGCCACGCCCATAGACATGATGTGCTTCCCGATCGACGTGTCAGGTCCGATTGGAATGATAGCGGGGCTGCGACTGGGCTTGGTCCCACCGTACGATGGTGGCAGCGGCGGTGCTACGCATGGAGTTGCGCCGGTCTCACGCGCGGCTCTCGCCACTCCAGCTGCGGCCACCGCGGACGCATCGTCACCACCCACGCTGGCAGCAGGAAGTGCTGGCCTACGCGGCAACCACTCCCACAGCAGCCTCGACAGCACAGCACGTACCTCGAGGTCGGCTGATGTGTGTGCCGCGTGCATCGACACGGCGGAAAGCTGGCGTGCAGAAGAGGCAGTGTTTCTCGATGGCTTTGTGCGTCGCCAAGTGCAGTACACCCAGCTGCTACTCAGCGGTCACACCTCCGGCGCCAAGGTGAACCGCACACGAGCTGCAGAGGTTGAGGACAGAAAGGGCACCGAAGCGTCTCACGGCACCCACCGCAACGACAATCTGGGGGTGAATATTAACAACAGTAGCAACAGCAGCAGCAGCAATAACAACATGAACGGGGACACGGCAAACGTGCGAGTGTCGCTGGCTGAGCTGAACGCGGCGTGTGGGTATCTGCTACTGCTGCTGAACTATCTCGCCCAGGTAAACGGCTTTGCCTTCCAGACAGCCCTGTTACGCCCAGCTGGCGATCACAGCACCGTCGCCTTGCTGAAGCGCGTCTCTCGCAGCGCCACAGTCGCTGCTGCGTCCAGCCGCGCCTCGACTTCGTCCCTGAATCCGCTTAGCTTTTTTGGTCTCTTTGCGAATGCGGCATCGGGTCCAGGGCAAGCGAACACCACCCATGCTGCTGCTGCGGCGGCGACATCGACACCCCCGTGGTCCCCCTCCTCCGCTGCTCGGTCGTCCTACACGGTCGACTGCGAAGTTGACTTTTATATAACAGATCGGCTCTTTGCCTGGCGCACTTTTGGTGCCGCCTGCGTAGCCGTGGCGGCGTGTGTGCGAGAGCTGTCCGACGCGCTGCATGAGAGCCTGCGGTGTTGGCGGCTGCGCGAGGGCATGGCGCGACGGCACTCGTGTGAAGGAGGTGCCGAGCGCCACGTGGGATGTCAGCATTGCGACGGCATCCACAGCTGCGGTGGTGCAGAACGAGGTCTCATGGGCAGTGCGAGAGGGAGGAAGGGGTGGCGCTGATGCCTGGGCCACGATACCCGTGTCCCTCCCACGTATGATCGACATGTGGGATGCATCAGCCAGGCCCTCCAGCACTGCCTCCGACCGCGCTGACGATGCAGGAGTGGCAAAGGCGAAAGGAGCTCTCGGAGGCAACATCTGCAGCAACAGCCCTATCAACACACACCCTCCCACCACCACCACCACCACAGCAGCCACTACTATCAGTTGTGGTTCCGTCGACCCCGCAGCAGCAGCAGCAGCAGCAGCAGTGCCGTCGCCGGTTCCGTTGCACCCCCCGTACCGCATCCTCAACGACACAGTGGACGGCTTCTCGATTCGACACGGGGCAGTGTCGGAGCTGATATGGACACTCGCCATGAAGAAGCTGCTTGCCAACGTGCAGTGGTGTGCAGGGGCCACCGCGGAGTTGGAGCGGCTGCACGCGGTCAGCGGAGACGTCGACGGCAGCGACGGCGACGGCAGGGGATGGGAGGACGGCTGTTGAGGGTGCTCCAGTACCCGTCCGCGTTGTTTCTTTGTTATTGTTGTCTTGATAAGGGGAGGTGGTGCTTTCGTCTACCCCACTCCCCCCCCCCTTGTTTTTCTCATGAGTGTGCTTTCCTACTTTCCTGCGACTCCCTCTTATTGCAAGGGTTGCCGAGGCCGCTGTGCGGTGTGATGATTGGCGTCTTCCTCCTCTTCTGCTGCAGCGGGCAAGAAAGGAGGAGGCTGCGGGGGATGTAACAGGCAGTGTCGTTGCCTGGCCCGCTTTTGTCTCTCTCCCTCTCTCTCTACACTTACGCGTGCACATGCACACATACACACACACACACACAAACATACAGGTGCATACTGATCAACGTGCATGTCACACATGACAGCGCCACTCCCGAGAGTATTGAAAACAAGCAAAAGAAAACAGCAAAGAAAAATCACTACCGTAACGTCAGTGAAAAGGGGATGGCTACCGACGACGGTGTCTCTGAACGGGAGGAGGAGGAGAGGGACATAAAGAGAGGGAGAGGCGGGGGCGTCTTCAAAGAAATCACGAAAGGCATCAGCCTCTCCTCCCTTTCTTTCCCTCTTCTCCAGGTCCGTTCAGCTGAAGACGCGTCTCTCGCGAGCACCGCTTGTGTTTTTTTGAGAGGATGGGTCCTCCCTTCTTTTCTTTATGAACAAGGTTGAATTCCTTGTGCTTTTCTCCCTGTTGTTGTTCATCTCGTAAAGTGGGGCCTGCGATCACCACGACGATGCACCTTCGCCTTCTCCTCTCTCCTTCTCCTTTTTCTTGCGTTGTGACACTCCGCCCACCTCCACCTTAATAAAACCCACATCAACATGCAAACGCCGCGGTGTACATGACGACGCCGTTGAGTTTTCTTCCTTCCCTCCCTCCTTCCCTCTTTTTGTGGACTCTCTATCCACTACCACTATCACTACTGCTACCACGGTTATGCACTTGCTTGTTTGTAGGTGTATTTCTACAGCTGAAGGGAGTTCAACATCGCTTTTAGACACCACAACGAAAATAGCCAACTCGCTTCCCTTTTTTCCATCGTCTCCTTTCTTTTGTAGTGTGCAGCACGTGCTCGCTGTTCAACCCCCATATAAACAACAACAACAAAAGCAAACAAAACATCCCCGCGCCTCGTCACTTCTCTTCCTTGTCGTTGTTGCTCTTTCCTTTCTCTCTCCCCCGCCCCCTTGTTCTCTCCCTTGTCTTCCTCCTGTCCGTCACCACCAATACGGCGGAACGATTAGCGAGTGTCCGCCTCCCATACGGCGACGTCAGCAGAGGGCTGTGTACAACTACATCACTTTAGCATTGTGTGTGTGACTGCTTTTTTCTTTTTAGGCTCCCCGTCTCTCCGGCGTCAGCGTGTCCTCCTCGCATTTTTTGCTCTTACGGTGTAGACGTGAGTGTGCTTTTTGTTCTCCCTCTATCTCTCTGTGGACGGTGTGTCCCACTCTCTCTCTCTCTCTGAGCAATACAACCCCCCCCCCCCCCTGCATTGCACATACACACACACGAAATTCATAGAATCTCGCCTGACAAGCGTTCCAGTGCACTGTCCCTTCCGCTTCATCTCTTTCTCTCTTTATTCCTTGCTTAGAGCACTTTTGTGCTGGTGGCTTATTTTGTTTTCTGATTTCCTTGTCTTCGTCGTCATTCTGCCATAAAAAACTCTATCCCCCTCCCCACCCGGCATCGACGGCTTTTGTAGAGGGTCACGCACCCGACATCAACTTAACTATGGCGTTGAGCCCCATCGCGTACATCTCGCCGGGCTGCACGGCGCAGTGTCGGCAGTGCGTCAGCGCCAAACCGGACTCCTTCGCCTTTGCCTCCGTCCAGGCCATCTCCCTGTACCGTGTCAGCACAGCAAACGTAACCATCCCCACCAGCACGAGCAGCGATCCTGCACAACAGCAGCAGCAGCAAACCGTCGAGACTGTTAGCGTGGCGGACTACCCCTTAGCGAATTTGTTTGGGCACGGGGCGAACGCTTCTATCAGTGCCTTCGCGTATAACGAGGATTACATGGCTTGTCTCACTGCACAGAACAAGCAGGTGCTGATGTGGCGTCTGAAGGACGCAGAGACGCTGACAGCGAAGAAGATCGGCTCGACCTCCCTCGCCACCCTCTTCAAGCGGGACGGCAATCCCTCCACGATGTGTCTGGCAGGGCGGCACCACATCCTGTGTGGAACGAACACCGGACGACTTATTTCTCTCAACACCAGCGTTGAACACGCAGAGCCGCACAGCACTGTGATCCCACCGTCGCAGCAGCGGCCTGCCGTGCAGCAACCGCTGTCGCCGCTGTCCCCCAGCAATGCAGCGACCGCCGCTGGGTACACCTCGACGGCAGTTGAGTCGGTGGAGTGCGTGACGGCGGCCGCCGCGCGGCCCGACACGGTGGCCTGCGGCACGTCTGACGGCACCCTGTGCCTTCTCACCCTCAACGCCAGCACCGGGCTGCGGGTGACGAGCTCCCTCTGCCCGTTCCCGCCAAAAGATAAAGAAAAGGAGAAGGGAGCCACGCTGGATGTGAGCCCGCTGCCGGTGACAACCCTCGCCTTCGACCCGACGTCGGCCCAGTACCTCGCTGTCGGCTCTCAGGACGGCGCTCTCGCCCTGTGCGACGTGAACGCGCAAAGCATGGTGCAGACTTTTGACTTTGCGAAGCTGCCGGAGCGGCACGTCAGCTCCATTGTGTGGATCCCCAACGAGGCGGGCGCCTTCTACACCGCCAGCACCGACTCGACGGTGCTGCGCAAGTGGAGCGTGACGAGCAAGTCCTCCGTTGGCTCTGTCAGTGTGATGGTGCTGCCATCGTCGCCACAGCCCCTCGCGCAGACGTCGACGGACGCGGTGCAGGAGGTGGGCAGCGTGTACACCGCTGAGGCACAGGTTGGTATTCGCAGTGTGGCCTGCATTGACCAGCACCGTGTTGTGGTGGGCCTGACGAATGGCGCAGTGAAAGTCTATGACGTGGCACAGCAACGTCTCGACTGCGACATCGTCACCGGGCACACCGACGCCACGCTGAGCTGCAAGCTCTCGAAGCACGACCGCGACCAGGCGGCGACGAGCGGCGTGGATGGCACGATTCGCGTGTGGAACCTGCGAACGCTGACGCAGCAGTACAGTATTGCGGCAGGGCCGGTGATGGTGCACTCGGTGGACTGGTCACCGAACGGGAAGCACATCGCGGCCTCGCTCGGCAGCGGTGAGGTGGTGATGTACTCGACCTCGACATATCGTGAGTCGTGGCGCACACCTGTCTTCTCCGACCTCGTCTACCGCGTCTGCTGGGCAGCCGGGGACTCGAGTCTCATCGCGGCCACCTCGCGTACTGGGCTGGCGATCCTCTCCTCCAAGGACGGGAAGGTGGTCCGTCGCTACGCCGCGACGCGTGGCGCGTTCTACGGGGTGGACATCGAGCCAACAAAGTGCAAAACAGTGGCCGTCGCGTGCCACGACAAGCGCATCTACGTCTACAACCTCAGCAGCAGCAGCGACCGGCCAGCGCTGGTGCTAGCCGGCCATACAGATGCCGTGTGCGACGTTACCTTCAACCCCACCGCGCCGAACTACCTGCTTTCTGGCAGCTACGACACCACGCTGCGGGTGTGGGACTTAACTTCGAACGACGCCCATACCATCTCTGTTTCATCGCGGGCGCTGAAAGGGCATGCCGATCGAGTGCGTAGCGTGGCTTGGTGCAGCCTGGCCCCTTACCTCGCCATCAGCGGCGCTGCGGACGCGTCGATTCGGCTATGGGACATCCGCAACGGCGTTGCCATCACTACGGTACGTGGTCACAACTCCGACGTGGTCGCCCTCACAAGCCACGTAGAGCGCCCTTTAGTTTTTCTCTCCGCAGCGCGCGACAGCACGCTTGTGGCGTGGAACGTTGCCCTGCTGCGTCAAGTGTACCTCGACGCCGCACTGGGTGCGCTGGAGAGCTGCATTGTGGCGGACCCGTCGTCGCTGATGGGGGTGTCGACGTCGAACGTGAGTGTCTCGCAGGTCGCCGGGACTGCGGTGCAGCGCCTCGTGAAGGAGCTCAGCGAGTGTGCGAGCAAGCCGGCGGAGCGGCTGCAGACACTTGTGAACTTCTTTGAGTTTCCCAATGGCGCGGCGGAGGTGGCGCAGATGGCGTTGTACTCCGTCGACCCGGGTCAGTACACCGCACAGGTGAGTGAGGGTAAGCCCACAAGCTTCGGTCTGGTCGTACCAGCGACGGCGCTCGTCACCGGCGCACGCGCACGTGCCACCTATACAAGCGACCGCGCACACGGCAAGACGGTGAACGCGGCCGGCGTCGCCTACAAGAAGCAGCGCCTGCTCGACGCCGCCGAGGAGCTGTTGAGGGTGGGCCAGCTGGAGGGGTACTGCAACACGCTGATGGAGGCGGCGGAGTGGGACCGGGCCATCGCTGCCGCCCCGGCCATCTCCCGCACATACTGGCGCAGTGTGTGCCAAAAGGCGGCGGAGGCGATGGAGGCAGCTGGTGATGCACGGGCGGTGACGTACTATATTATCGGCGAGCAAGGCAGCAAAGCAGCGCAGCTGCTGACGCGGCTGTCGCAAACGTACTACGACGCAGCGACTGTGGTATGCCAGACCTGTCCGCAGGCGAGCGAGGAGTTAGCCAGGCAGACGTCACCGCAGTCCAGTGAACCACCGCACAACGTAACGATCGACCAGAACGGCGTTGCCGCCGTCGCACAGCAGCTGCAGCGGCAGCGCTCGGCCGTGCTGAAGCGCTACGCCAACCCTCAGCTCTTCGCGGCCGTCTTGCTCGCCTACGGGCACAACGACGAGGCCGTGCGCACGCTGCAGTACTGCGGTGACGTGGTGCTTGGTCACCTGCTCGTCCACACGGTGCCGCTGCGCGAGCAGGCGAGCATCGACACGGCTTACCGGCTGTCCATGCTGCAGAGTGTTCGCCAGCACAAGTGGGACACCGCGCTGCTCTGCGCGTCGCGGCAGTCGAACCCTTACGACAGCCTCGCCACGGTGCTCGCGTTGTTCCAGACAGCGCAGGGGAAGCAGCTGGCGGGCAAGATGCCGGCGCAGTCCCTCACGTCAGGCAACCTCTCCACCTTCCACGGCGTCAGCGAGCGACTCAAGACGTTCTACGATCAGGTGCGTGGTGAGTGCAGCCGCCTGCAGCTTCCACTCGACGCCAACGCAATCCAACAGCGCCACGCGACGGATGGGCTGGCCTCGCAGAACCAGCTGGCGGCGATGGTGCTGGCGGCTGACCCGTCCTCCGGTCCGGTGACGGACAGCGCCATCTTACAGAGCCTGGCGGGGTTCATGGAGAGTCTGCTGGGGGTGGCGCTGCAGGACGCGGACGGCGCCAATGCACCCTTCTACCTGCGGCAGGCATACAACGTCTCAGCCTACGTGTCGGTGCCGCTGGAAACGCCGGCGAAGCCGGGCAGCTCGAGTCCCTCGACCTCCACCGCCGTGTCCATGTCGCCAGAACACAAGCACTTCCTGGCGCTGACGTTCCTCGTTGCAACGCTCATGTCAGTAAAGGTGTATCGTTTTCCGAAGCTGCTGAACTACGCCTTTTCGAAAGCACGCGATTTGGCGGGTGGGGCGAACAACAGCGCACCGCTGAACGCGCTGCTGAACACCGCGCAAAGTGCTCTAGGGACGTACTCGCCGCAGTCGAAGGAGGTGGATTGCTCGTCTGTTGGCAGCACGCTACCGGCGCTGACGAGTGAGGGGCGTCAGATTATCTCTGCGCTCACCGGCGACCCTGTGTGTGGGGCGGTGCACGTCTTGGAAGACGGCGCTTCCTTCATTTCGAAGTCGGAGGCTCTGGCGTGGACGCTGTGCTCGCACTTCTCGCCGCTCGCCACAGGTGCGCGTCTGACGGCGCTGTGATAAGATGGGAGGGACAGAAAAAAGTCGTTGGCTGGGAAGAGGGAAGACAGTGCATTGGATCAGGTTGGGATGAAGAGGTATATGCATATGTGTGTGTGGGTGTGTGGGTGCATCTGTTCAATGAAGCGAGTACCCCCTACAGGTGGGTGGCTGGATGAGCCGCTGCTGCACCACAGTTTACCTCCCCGTGTCGGCTTGTCTTCCTGGTGTTAACCTCCCCTTCCCCCCCCCATATCCCTGCATCCCTCTAGCCTTGCTCCATTTGCGGCCACTTCCTTACAAGCAGGTGTGTCGTGCACGTCTGCCTGCCATTCGTGACATTACCTTTTCTGTTGTTGTTATTTTTGTGTTGTCTCTCTCTGTGTGTGTATTGACGCTTCAATGAGCTTTGCTTCGGTTTGGTATTGTATTTATGCTGGTGTTAATGCGACAGACTTCAGCGCGCGTTACTAGAGCGCGCAGATATGTGTCAAATCGGCGAGGTGGGTTGTGAAGCCACCATGTAGACAATGTACGTTCCCTTGCTTTTATTATTATTGCTGTTATTTTGGATCACTGAATCCTAGTCCTTGGCTTTCTGCCGCTGTGGCCGTTGTCATAGAAATAGCTTCCCCCTCCACTCCCCCACCCCCACACGACCGAAGTCTTGGAGACGTGTGCGTTGGCTGTGGTGGCGAGCGAGGTGGTGCTGATGGGCTCACCACGTCCTACTCGTGGTTCCCGCCGCAGTTGTTCAGGCATCGGTAGAAGAGAGAGGCATACATATATATATACAAACATGCGCACATAGATACATATACCAGCGTAGTGTGTGCGCGTTGGCGCGTGTGTGTTTATCTCTTCCTTTTTTGTGTGTATGTGTCTTTCACGTGCACGAGCTGCACTGCTGATGGGAGAACAAGACTCGTGACGTGAAAGTAGAGGGAGATGTGAAAGGCACAGAAGGAGAGCGGGAGCGGGCGTAGAGCGCGGACGCCCTCTCGACGTTCTGTCGCTCCCTCCACCCCTTAGGTGCTTACCTGGTCTTGCCTCCTCTTCCTCTCCCTTGTAGTGCTTTTGTGTGACTGCGTCCTGGCCATTTTCTGGGATTATTGTGGGATTTTCTTTTACATTTTGGGGTTTGTTTTCTTTAGAGTAAAATGCAGCATAGTATGTTTCGAGTGGTGTTATGTATGCATGTATGCATGTATGCATGTATGTGAGAGAGAGAGAAAGGAGTCGGTTGGAGAGACAAGAGTTTCGTGCTCTTGTTGACATCCTTCTCTCGTTTAAGTCTCCCTCCAACCATTCCAGCTCCACAACCTGAAGTTTCAATGGGGCCTTTCTCGAAAATTATCATAATGCCCACACACCGACACACACCAATGAAAAAAAAAGAACATGCGAAGGGCAACGCGACGTTGTCGCATGCTGCTCTCGGCACCAACGCCATGTTAACGTCTTCATCTCTATCTGCAGCCCACTCCCCTCCTCCCTTCTCTCTTCCTTCTTCTACTCAACGCAGCAGCACGAAACAACTTTTGGTTTCTTTGTTTGTGTGTGTCTGATTGTTTGCTCGCTTGTTATTGCTGTTTTCTAACGGAGAGGGGCGAAGGCACAAGTGTCGCACGCACGCTCTGCTTTTGTATCAAAGCCAAGCACAAAGAACGAGAGAGGGAGATCAGGAGGCGTGGTGATCCACCAGCTCCTGCAACTTAAGAAGAGTTCTGTCTCTCAATCTCTCTAGCCCTTCGCACCCCAGACAGCAAGTTACGACGCTGCGCGGGTGCGGACGTCGTTAGGGGAAAGGAAAACCAGCGTGTGAGATTGAGAACGTAAGATTATTAAGGGCGGAAAACAAAACAAAAGTACGTAAATAAATAAACACCGAGGAGCGGAGGTGACCAGCCGCCACAACAGTGTCTCTCAAATCCCTCCTCTGCCCTCCTGCCCACGCACGCACACGTCCTTCCTGTTATAGGCACACCAACTTGTGCTCTAAACGAAGAAAAAAAATAAGAAGGAGAGAAGGCGTCATGTTCAGCTTCCAGAAACGCGGAAACACCACCATAACGTCAGGGCTTGAAACGGGAGCCGAGGCGGCCGGAGATGACCATGCCACAGGACATGGCGCCTCCCCTTCGGAGCTGCACATGCCGGTCGATCACGGCTCTCACGATCAAGAAGAAACCAGCACGCACCCACCAGAGGCCTACCCGACTTCGTTGTCGGGCAACGATAGCGCAGTTGGTGAACAAGGAACGCCAGCGGACCACTACGCAGCAGCTGCACAACCACCACCATCATCATTTTCGGCACACGAGACGTACGGCAGCGACGCGCCCAACATGGCCGATTACGCTGCAGGGCAGCAAGATCCCAGTGCGGTGGACACGAACTCCTACCCAAGCTACAATCCCAAGTCCGCGCGTGCCCCTTCGTCCGCTGCGCAGCGGGGCAATGGTGAGACCGGCGACCAGGCTGACGTGATGGGAGAGGAGGAGGTCGACGACATGGATCACGAGCAGCTCTTCACCGACTACCACGGCAGCGCCGACCGTGCCGCGGCACACAGCCGTCGCCTGCAGCAGCAAAAGATGTACGACGACATCCCCATGCCGCCAGACGACGCAGACCCCCACACCGTCTTCGCGTACTACCGCAAGCTGATTGGGCTTGTGCAGCTTGTGCCGCCGAAGCACTGGCGCGAGATCCGCTTTGATCTGCCGGCGAACGTCGCGGAGCTGCGTCTGTACCCGCAGCGGAGGGAGCGAATTCAGGACCGTGAGCCGATCCGGCCGTCGTCCACGGTGGTGATTTCACTGGAAGGGACGCTGCCGGAGAACACGACGCCGTCTGAGTACGCGGCGCAAATGGTGCAGTACTTTCTGGACCTGCTGCAGTACCAGAATGCATCGAGCGCCATCACGGCGCTGCGCTTTGTGAAGCGGGGAACCGAGCTGTCTCAGATGGTGGTAACCCTCGGCAAGGATTCCCGACTTGCGGGTCGCGTGCTGACGGAGCTGCAGGCGGCGGGGCTGCGTGCGCACTACGGCATGATCATCTTTGAGCACCCACCCAATGCCACATTTCAGGTGGTGGACTATCGTCGCACACTGCACGATGGGAAGGGTATCTCAGCCGAGGATGTTGCATATCTGCTAGAACCGATGCGGCTGACCAAGACGGTGGACATCAACGTCATCGAGGGCTTTGAGCCGGGGGTCTTCTACGTCCCTGTGAAGCGGCCCGAGACGGTCTACGCCTTTTTGTGGAACTACTTCTGCTCCTACAAATTTCAGTTCGACCTCTTCCGCCGCTACGGTGTCCTCGTGACCCAGGCGAACTGCCCGCATGAGTTTCTCAAGAAGGGCGTCCCCTACTACGTGCAGAAGCGTGAGTTGGAGGAGAAGATTAAAGCGGAGCTCCTGCAAAAGGGGCTGGAGGAACGGAGGGGATGACGGAAGGAACGACGAAGGCCGGCGCAGACGAGGGCGACGACAGCGATGTGGATGAGGAGGCGCTGGCGAGCGGCGAGGGCCCTGCGCCTGCATGGGTGTCCGCTGCAGCGGACGAGATCGACATCTTCAGTGGGTTAACGAAAAACACGAGCAAAACAGCCCTGTCCGCGCTGCTGTCCAGCAAGGCCGGTAAGTCGTTGACCACAGACGCGCGCGCTACTGGGGGTGGTGATGACGGGTTTGCAGGCAAGCCGTACGCAGCGACTTCTGCAGCCCCCACCATCGCCACAGCAGCTGCCACCGCGCTGGCGGATGACGTGGACGGCATCACCAACATCGACGCGCTGCTGAAGCAGTACAACGCCGTGGCAGCGCCAACAAAGAAGAACGACGCAGCCGGGCGTGGGCGGCGTGACAGGGAGAGCGCGGGCGAGGGGACCGCAGCACCGGTGGCGACGCCTTCCCTGCTGCCACCACCACCACCACTGCCGGGGCCGCCGCAGATGCTGATGAGTGGTACACCACCGCTTAGCTTGGGCAACGAGTATGGCTGGGCAGACCCTCGTCAGCCACAAGCACCCCCGCACGACACGCGCAACAACAGCGGTGCGGCACCAGGCGGCTACCTACCCTACCCTGGGAGGCCGGATATGTACCCACCACCGCCGCCGCAGCAGCAGCAGCCACCGTACTATCTACAGCCGCCGCCTCCGCCGCTGCCACAGCCGCTGTACGCGGATCCATACGACTACGGCGCCTACCCAGCCCCTTCCACCGTGAACACTCCATTCGCGAAGGTGATGGGGGACACCGCTGCAGCACCGCCCCCACCACCCACCTCCTACCCACCGCTGGTCGAGGAGTCGGAGGACGACGACTACGACGAGGAGAGGGTCGCCCAGAGCAAAACGCAACAACAGCAGGCGCAGCAGCAGTCGTCGTCCCCTTTGCCGTCCACGCGCGAAAAGGAGGACCTCCTTTCCTGGTCGATGGCCGCGTCACAGACGAACTCCCGCAGTGACCGGCGCGACGACTGGCGGAGTGTGTACAACCCACTACGGGACAAGGACAAGAACAACGACAACAACGACCGTCACCCTGCCTTCCACCACAGCGAGGGTAGCTTTGTTCCTGCAAGCCCCGTAGCCGCCGACGCCAGTGCAGAAACGATCGTCAAGGAGGACGGCAGTGGTGGGGGTGGGGGGGTCGGCATCCTGGGTGACTACGACCCCTCCTTCGATACTCCGTTTTATGGGGACGCCGGCGTCGGTGGCTACGCTGCGCCGCCCTTGCAGCAAGGCTGGGGCGTGCCCGAGGCGACGATGGCACCGATGGGTGGGGTCTACGAGGGCGGCAACGCCTACGCATACGGCGGCACCTTCTACGACAACAACGGACAAGGCTGGAACCCGGAGGGCTTTCCGATGCCCCAGCTTGGCAGCGGTGCCTACGATGGTTACGATCCATCTCTGCAACAACAGCAGCAACAGATGATGATGATGATGAACGTGCCACCGCCCCCACACGTCGTGGAGGCCGCGCAGATCACCGAAGACCTGGAGGAACGCGTGCAGGCTGCATTTCCCGCCTCGTGGGCCGCCGCCACAGCTGCAACTGCGGCCCCACTCCCCCTTGATGGGGAGCCGGAGCTGGAGGCGCGCGAAGCAGCAGCAGCAGCACAGCGCACGTCGGACTGCGTCGTCAGCCACGTCGCCGCGGGTGTGGCAGCAGCCGAGCTCCCGCAGCCGAGCACGGAGATGGAGGAGCTGTTCGACTTTCTGCACCGCAACGTCAGTGTCATTGGACGGCTGCTGCACAAGACGACGACAACGACGGTGGAGCAGGCGAACGACGTAGCGCCATTTCGCGCGCGCGTGGCACGTGCGCTGCTCATTGGTGTCACCGCACACACAGATGCGGCGGCCTGGGCCGCAGCGTGGGTCCCGCAGCGCGCGGACGGGCAGACAACAGCCGCCACCGTCGCTCCGCCCTCCGCTGACGACGCCGGACATGATAAGGCAGCTGAGCCCCACGACGCAGAGCAGCCGGAAAGCAAAGAACCAACCCACGAGGGAGAAGGGGAAGAGGAAGAGGTGGTTGTAGAATATCAGCTGCCAGCGCTGCTGCCCTATCTGCTGCGCATGCCTGCCGGGATGGACCTGGCGATGTTGCTCGCCCTGCACTTCCCCTGCGCGTTTGCCCACCGCCTCCTCCCGTACGCGCCGGCCTGCCTCATGGAGGAGCAGGTGGTGCGGCAGGTGCTATCAACGGTGTTGCGCCGCGACCCACGTGCCGGTGCACCACTCGTGCGCCACCTGCTGGCTCACTGGTCTCCGCTGCTGCGGTGGCTGCAGGAGTACGTCGACGTGAAGGCGAGGGGCACCGACGGCGCCGTGGCGGCGACGTCGGACAGCGGTGAAGGGACTTCTTCTGCCGCCACGACCAATGCAAGCGTGGTAAAGCAGCTGGTGTCGCTGCTGGGCAACACAATGGACCTCGCTCTCGCCGGCCTGTCACCGGAGCAGCGGGAAGCCTGCCACGCCTGCAGCGTAGAGCACGACTACGTGCAAGTCTTCGTGGCTTCCCTGAAACACGCACCGGCAACAACAGACCAGGAAGTCGTGCTGCCGGAGCTGTGGGGCCTTGACGGCGCTCTCTACCGCTCGCTGTTGCGTCTGTACCTTGGTGCAGATGTCTGCGACGGAGCAGCTTTGGCCACTCGTGTTCTCGCTGGCCCGTCTACTGCTGCAGGTGCATCATCGACGACGACACAGTGTGTGTGTCTGCCGCGCGATCGCTTCTACTACGCGTTGACGGTGCTGTCGCGCTCGCAGACGGCGCCGTCGCTGAGCCGCGAGACCGCCGCCTTCTGCGGCACCTTCCTCCAGCTGGTCGAGCTGCAGCAGGCGCAGGGGGTCCAAGGGACAGGGGATGACAGCCACCCGGGCACCACCACTTCCAACAACAACACTGTGGGGGACAGCGAGGCAATGCAGCTGCTGGAGATGGCACTGAAGTCGCTGCAGACCACCGAGGCCTACACCGCGCTGCGAGCGGCATACCTGAACGTCCGCAGTGGGGTACCCATCACTCGTATCGAGCGTGTGCTGGCCCGGCTAAGCTCCGCTGACCCGCCGGCAGAGGTGTCGCTGCACGGTTCAAACTACCGCGAATGGTACGTCAGCACAAAACAGGCGCAGAAGCGCAACGCGGAGTCTGCGAAGGTGTCAAGCATCTTTTACTACCAGCCACCGTCGCGTCGCAGCCACGGTGGCAGCGGCAACAGCGGCAGCAGTGGTGGAGCGGTGAACGCTCGCTGGGGCCGCCATCCGCAGCTGTCCAACAACACAACAAAGGATGCCAACAGCTTTCCCAACGCAGGGGACGACGGGACGACGCAGCAGCAGCAGCAACCGGCATGGGCATCGGCCGCAGCACAGTGGGCTAGTGAACCTGGTAGTGGTGGGGTGCTCTCTCAGCGCGGCACTGCAGGCCGTGGCGTCATCGTCAGCACCGCCGCCCAGCAGTGGCGGATGGAGTGGACGGAGACGATGCGGTCGTACCCCGCCACTGGCACCCCCTTCGAGAACACGCTCCCTGCCGGCTGGACAAGTGGGCTTAGTCGCAGCCGTGGCCGCTACTACTTCAGCAAGCTACCGGAGGGAGAAACGTCGACAACAGCAGACTCGCGCGAAGCCGCCGCGGCTACAGGCGGGGAGGGCGAGACACCGTCCTCAGCACCGCCGTCACCAACGCCGGTCAACGCCGCGCAGACGTACCGGCACCCCGTCGACAGCAAGGAGTACCTCGTCACGCCGCAGGCCTTCCTGCAGGAACCCGGGGCGTCAGCAGAGGTCACTGCGATGCAGGTGTGCGAGCGGGCGAATACCCTTCATCGCGAGGAGGCCATCGCCTCTGGACTGCCGCCACCAGCGGAGCTGACGCAGGCGGATGTGGAAACATGGCTGGCCGACCAGCGGCGCCGTAACGTGTTCCTCGACGTCGCGACGATGGATTTGCTGCAGGTCCGCTACCGTAACCATGGCAGCGGACCCGCTGCTGCCGCTGTGGGGGTGAAGCGCGGCCGTGACACGCCAGTGGTGCCGTCGCTGACGCCGGAGGAGCAGCAGGAGCTGCTACCCAAGATGATCACCTCCGCCTACCCCGCCGTAGGAGCTCCCTATCCCGCACTCTTTCACGGCTGGTCCGTCTACTATAATTCTGCCCGTGGTCAGTACGGCTTTGCTGGCCCCCACCACGGGCCGAGTCAGCCGCCGCTCTTCATTCACCCAGCGACACGCAAGCACTACTTCATTGCACCGCAGGCCTTTGTGCGGCAGCGCAAGGTGAACTACGACGTCATCGCACGTGAAGCTAACGTTGAGAAGGCGGAGGTGCTTCGGTGGATGGAGGACCAACGCACGCGTCACGCCGCCATCGACGCGGCCGTGATGAAGGTCATCCCGATCCACTACGCGGACATCGAGAAGTCGCTCGCCGACAACGCCGCTGCAGCCGCAGCTGCAGCACCAGCGAAGGGAGCGGAGGAGGATAAGAAGGATACCGCGAACAGCAGTGGCAGCAACAAAGCTGTCACAGTGGCTGGTGGGGCGGAGGCACCCCCGTCCTCCTCTTCAAAGGCACCTCACCGCTCTGACAAGAGCAGCAGTGGTGGTGGTGGTGGTGGTAGCAGCAGAAAGGAGGAACGGCAGGGCAGTCGGGGCCGCCATCAGCAGCGGCGGCGTCGGCGTGGCGACAGCGTTGACTACTACAGCGATGAGGACTCGTACAGCGACCGTTACAGTGATGACGACTACGGGCGGCGCCGTGGAAACCGCCGGGGACGGTCACCGCACCGACGCAGCCATCGCGGCGGCCGACGTCGCAGGTAGCGCACTTTCTTTTCTATTTTGTTTTTGTTGTTTTCTTGTGTCGTAGATATACGTATGTAGATGCATGTAGGTGTGCTTGTGTTTGCACTGACGAGCGTCGGGGTATCCTTTTTTAATGTGTGTCCACTTTGTTTTGGGGTTTTATGCTGGGCTTGCAGGTGTGTCTCGCCTCAGACAGAGGGAGAGGGCGGCCCAGATAGGGGTGTGTGTCTGTAACAACCGAAGGACAACAAAAACGAAAAACAGCGATGGACAGTGGGGCAGCGCACACATCGTCGCAGGAGACGGCAGCTCCTCCTTCTCTGCGAATAGACACACCCACGCGTGAGTTTCTTTGCCACATTCTTATCATGTCTGTGTGCGTTCCCTCTTCTGTTGTTGCGATGGACACGTGGGTGGTGGAAATGGGGCTGCAAAAGAGGGCTAAGGTGTCACCAAACGACCCTTGTTTTCACAACCAAAAAGAAAGCGAAAGGGCATTTTTGTTTGCACGGAAAATCGAGGAACACACAGAGGGGAGGGATGGGGTGTCGGTACTTTGCTTTTCGCGACGACACTGTTACGTTGCGCACCAATGTGTATCTCTCGTTCCCCCCCCCCTTTCCCCTCCCCCCTTCCATACAAACACGTACACGCGACGAGCAGGAGAAGCATTCTGAGCAGACCCGCACTGCGCTATCTTCACCGCACCACGGGCACCTCCATTCAACACTACTCCCCCTCGCTCTCGTTCGCTCGCTTCCCATAACGCTGATCTGGATTACAAACGGACACTAATTTGCGTCGTCAGATACATTGTAAGCTGTAGGTGCCATCCTGTGTGAGTGCGTGTGTGAGTGTGACTGTGATTGTGTGTTTTTTCTTTTCTGTGTGTCGGCGTTGTTCACTACAAATACTGTGCCCTGTGGAGGCTCGTGCTGCCAGCGGGGAGAGCGACAAACGAACTCCTTCGTCGTCGTCCTACAGCTGCTGCGCAATCATTTGGAATTATAATTTACAATAAAAAAGAAGCACCCAGTCGGAAAGGAGGTGATACAAACGCCTCATCATGTCCGACACGTCGAAGCTGCGGTGGGCGTTGCATGAGGGCGTCTACCAGCCCGCCCTCGTCTTTCCTCCAGAGGACCTCGGCGACACGGAGCTGCCGACCGGTCACACCGTCGTCTACCTGTTAGGGCTTGACAGCAACGTCGTGGTGCCGGACACCGACGTCAGCGACTACGACCCGCGCGATACAGCGAAGATGTCGAACCCAGCTGCTGCGCTGGGCGTTGCGATGGCGCAGCAGATTTTGGAGGGCTTCCAGCGCGGTGGTACGGCAGCAGACAGGAATGGTCGTGGCGACGACGTCCTTGATGATAACGGGGGAGAGGGTGGTGACGAAGCCAACAGGGCTGATGCGTCCGATCTTCACCTGCTTGCTGATGACGACGATGCTGATGCTGATGACGCACGTCGTCGCCGCCACGAGGAGAAGAAGCTCCGCAAGGAGGAGAAGCGCAAAGCGAAGGAGGCGCGCAAGGCCGCCAAGGCAGCTGTGAAGCGTGAGCGCGAGGACATCACCTCTGCCCCCACCCGCCAGCATAGCGATGATGATGATGACAATGATAATAACACACTGCTGGCAGCCATGGCGATTGAGAGGAAGTACAGCGCAAAGCACGGTGCGCGTAGCACAGTGAAGGAAGAGAGGCGCGACAATGACGAGGAAGAAGTGGGGGCGGGGACCAACGTCCGCGGGAGGGCCAAGAAGAAGCCAGCTGCGGAGGGCTCCTGGGCAGCACTGCAGGAGGACCTCTTCTCCGATGACGATGGTGACAGCAGCAACAGCGATGACGCGGAGGCGGATGCGGGCGGCGAGCAGCGTGGCCACCGTCACCGCGGCCGCAGCGACGATGGCCGTGAGCAGCGTGTACGCACTGGCAACCGCATGGGGCAGGCGTTGGCCGCGCTGAATGCCGCGAATACGCTGCATGACATCCCCGGCCTCTCCGGCTCCTGCCCGTACGCGCAGCCCTTCCTGATGGAGATTCATTACGAGTACGAGCAGCTGGCCCGGGAGGCCGCCTCGGAGGGACTGCTGCTGTCCCTGCAGAAAGGTGAGGTGGTCCGTGCCATCGATGATGAGCTGCGGCAGAAGGCAGCGCAGCGTGCTTTCCTGGAGTCGGTGCTGCGCACACGCGAACACCAGTCGACCTCGGCGTCCGCCCAGAATGAGGTGGAGGCGATCTATTCCGCGATTGAGCAACTCGACGTGCAGCCGAGTGTGGCGGACACGGTGCGCCGCCTCATCAGCAAAACGATGCCACGGCGTGCTGTGGGGTTTGATCGGATGGCCGCCGCGCGTGCCCGTCGTGCCGTCGAGCGCCGCACCCGCACTTTTCAAGACGCGACGGTGGTGACACTGCTTGACCACCTTCGCAGCGTCGACGCCGTCCCACGCGAGGACGGCATCGAGGTGATGCGCGGCTACATCCAGCAGCGCCGGCAGCACGCGGAGTTGAAGTCCAACTTTCGAGGGCTGAGCAAGACAGGGTTTTACGCCGTGCCGAAGCCGCTGGAGAAGTGGCGACGAGCCCGTGACATGATGGTGCTCGCCAACGTTGGGGCGGAGGCTCAGAAGGTGCTGCCGACCTCTTACATCAGTCAGGCCCGCTCGTCGATGGTGCGACGGATGAAGGAGCACGCGGAGAAGCGGTACGAGCGTCTTGCGGTGAACGCCCGTGATGGGGCGTCGTTTCTCGACTCCAGCAGCTTCGCCGGAGGAGCTCTGGACCCGGCGGTGGCGTCATCATCGCCCTTCACGGCCGCCAATCTGTCTGGGATGCTGACGCAGCAGCAGCAGCGGCTTGCAGCGGCGCGCGCCATCACGCAGCGCCATGAAGCGTTCTTCCAATTTCACACTCTGCGGTGCGACACCGAGGCGCCCGTTGCGGTGGAGACGGTGGCGCTGAACGCCGACTACGCCGGCGCAGGACTCTCACAGAACGTGCTAGCCTCCGTAGACGACGTCACGGCCAGTATGCTGATCCCCGCCTCCGCCACGACGACCGCGGCCCTCGGCGGCGGCGGGGTGGGGAGTCACATGGACGACTCGGTGAACACCGACGACGGCGTCTCGCAGGCGTCGTACTCTGTGCATAGTGCTGCCCCCAGCTCGTATCCGTATATCTTCGACAGCGAGCCGCGGCCGCGTGGGCGTCAGCAACAGCAGCAGCAGCAGCGTGTGGGGGCCAGCAGCCGCAGCGGCTTCTCCTCGGTGTCGGAGGGAGCCTCATCACGGGCTACCTCTCGGGCCACCTCGGTCGGCTCCGCCTTCAGCGAGCATAACGATGTGGCGGTGGACGACGCCCTCGGAACTAACGGAGAGGCGAAGGAGCAGGTAGGTGGGAAGTCGCGTCGTCATCGCCACCGCAGCACCGGTGCGAAGAACCCGGCGAATGGAGGGGTCCCTAACTCTGCCTCCACTACTGCTGCGGGAAATGCGGACTGGCGCACGAACGCGAAGCGCAGCATCATGGAGCAGCTCACGCTGTACTGTCGCGGACGTGGTGGGAAGCCGGCGATTCTTAGCAGCGATCAGTGTCGGGAGATTGGTCGCACGCTGCTGGACCGCGCGATGCGGGCGGAGGCGGAGCGGGAAGGCGTCTCCCTGGCCGTGCAGTCCAACAACATCGCAGCCCCCTTCACTAAGACTACGGAGCAGCGGCTGAAGAAGAGTGTGGATCACTACGTGGAGCGGCAGATCGCGCAGCACACACTGTTCGCGTTCCCGGCGAACCACGAGACTATAACAGCGGAGAGCGGCATCCTCGGTGCGGGTGATCGGGTGGGTGGTGTCTTGCCCACGCCAAGCGAGACGAACACGGTGCGGTATTACGCTGCTGCTGCTGCTGCTGCACGCCAGCGCGCTGTGGCTGATACACCCATCTACGAGAATTAGCGAAGCACGCGTGTGGGGTTGTGTGTATTGTCACTCACTGTCTTGCTGGCATTCACGGCAGAGAGACACCCTTTGTCGCGGATCGTCCGTGTGCCTAGCGAGCGTTCGCTGCGTAGTTTTGCCTCCTTCTCTTCCTCTCCTTTTCTTGATGATGATGATGATGATGATGATGATATCTCGTGCATCGTGAGTGTACTCGCCTCCTTCTTTCTCCATCTACTGCAGCGTAAGGAGCGGGTGCCTCTTCTCTTTCCAGTTCTTTTTGTAGCTTTTTGTTGTTTCTGTACCTCCCTTCGTTGATATGTTTGTGTGAGTGTGCGTCTATGGCGTGCTGAAGGCACCCTCCCTCGAGTCTTTCACGGTGTTCTCGTTTTCTGCGGTGGTTGCCGTTTGTGAGGGGCAGGAGGGAGGGGAAGGGAAGGTTGTTGGTTGTAGTGTAGACCGCCTTCACTTGGATGAGCATGCTGTGACTGTTTTTTTGGAGGAAAACAAGTAAAGAAGAGAGAGATAGAGAGATGGAGGAGCGGGGGTGCACTGAAGACCAGCGCGTGCGGCGCCTCGTCGCATCTGCCGCCGTTCTCTTTTATTTTATTGGGGAGCTGTTTGTTGTGCAGGCGGCTTTCTTGACGCCACATGGTGCTCCTCCCTTCCCTCTGTCTCTCCCTCTCTCGCGTTCTCCTGACACAGATTATATACTTGGATATGCGTGTGTATGTGGTTGTGCTTGTGTGTGTGTGTGTGTCTTCTTTCCTTTTCACCCCCTCCCCCTCCTGTCTGCGAAGTCCTTCGTTAGCGCGCTGCTTGGTACGTTGCAGCAAGTGGGCAGAGGGAGGGGGGAAGGACAGGAAGATGTAGTTGCTGATGGCGTAGAGGGGGGGGGAGTAGACACTGTTGGCGATGTCTACGAACGGCGAAATTACCACTTAAGAAAACTGGAAACTATCAAGATGAAAACAAAGAGAGAGAGAAAAAAAGGGGGGCGTGAGCTTGACGAGATGCGGTGTGCGAGTGACCCACCACACGTCACATCTCTTGCGCTGCTGTTGTGATACCTCTCACGTGCGTGCGCATCGCCTACTGAGTCGTTCGTATGCTCCCGCACAAGGGCATAGACGATGAAGAAGAAGAAATCGTTGCGACGCATGCAGCCCGAGCGAGAGAAGTCACAAAGTCTGTTATCACGCACCATGAAGATAGCTGTATGTATCCTTGTGTACCGTCGAATCTGTGTGTGTTTGACTACGATAGAAAAAGCAAAGGGGGTCGGAAATCAGCTTTGCTGGCACGTGGATCATATGCATCTCTCCTCGCTCTGCGTCCCTGACTCTCTTCTTTGTTTCTGTTTTTTTTTTTTTGGTACGTTGCCCCTTCGCCCTTGCTGCTGTTGCTTCGAGCGGCGTCTTGATCCTCGTTTTATCACCCATATACACACATGCACCTGAGCGTGATCTACGTGGCGGTGACTTTACGCAGTATCACGGTAGCTTCGTGAGCCCTTTTTTTTTTGTGTGTGTGTGTTCGTTTGTGTTTTCGCCCTCCTTATTACTTCCCTTACAGCGTCTGATCAACGTCACTGTAATTCGGCGCCAACTCCAGATAACACCGATTAAACCCACCCCCGACGCAGCGAATCATCCGGCTGTATCACCAACTCACACCATCTGAAGCTCACGAGAAAAAAAGGAAGGAGGGTGGCTCTTTTTTTCCGATACGGTTCGTGTGTGTTGTGTGTGTGTGTGCGCGCGCTAGACCAACACGTCGCAGAGGGCTCGCAGTATCGTCGTACTCCTTCGCTCTTACTACCTTTGTCTTTGCTGCGTAACTCGCCGACTGGGCGACCATAATCTCTTCTTTCTTTCTATAATCGATTAAGGCAACAACAAGATCAGCATGATCTCCTGTGCTGCGGTGCAAAAACTGGAGCGGTACGGCTACCTCGCTCTCAAGCGGCACAACACGGAGGACTTCGTTGCCACCTCCGTCAAGGACGCAAAGCGGGCCAACGTGTATGCGCTGACGCAACTCGACACGTGGCGGGAGGCAGTGCAGGCCGTGCGCGGTGCCCTCAGCAGCGGTGACGTCGATGCCGGCTCCGCAGGGCGTAGGGGAGAAGAAGGGGAAAAGGATGGTGCTCGACTGGGGTGGAGTGAGGGCGCGATGACGTCTACACCCGCGTCCTTCACCGATGCGCTGATGTACGCCGTGAGCTTCGCGGTGGCTCTCATTAATCAACACGTGCTGGAGGTGGCTACCACCAGCACTGATGCAGACGCAACGAATCGTGTACAGCCGCCCTCCGCACTGTTCACAGACGACTATGCCGCTGCGCTGGCGCTGCTAGCAGTGCTGAAGGACATGGGTTTGGCGATCAGCAGCGGACAAGCGCTGCGTCGCAGTGCTTCCTCAGACGACTTCACCAAGGCAGCCGCGCATCTGCTGACAAACGTGATGGACCTGGCGCTGGTGCTTCTCGCAACACTCCCCGGCACCTCGGCTGAGAAAAGAGGTGTCCGCCAAACGTCGGATGAGGCTTTGGAGTTTCACGAGCAGATGCTGGCGCAGGGACTCGTGCTCACGGCGTGTGTAGCGCAGATGCTGCGGCGGGTGCAGGCGAGCTACCCGGTGCCCGACTTGTACACCACTCGGCCTTGTGCAGCGCTGCTAAAGCAGGTGGCAAACAAGTACAAACAGCAGCAGCAGCAACAACAACAGAAGAAGACGAAGCTGCTGCATTCTGGGTCCGCACCAGAGGCGAAGCCAGACGGCGGCAACGCATCACCGTTGCAGCACCGGCAAGGACAGCCGCTGTTGGACCTCCTTGAATGTTACATTGAGGTCTGCACGCATGCCGCCTCTGCCACGGCGGCCGGTTTGTTTTCTTCCTTTTCCCTCTTTCAACGCCTCAGCGTGCTGCACGGAGCCCTAGCTGCCATAACGACAGGTGCGGGCAGCACCGGCAGGTCTTTTCCAGTGCCTATCTGCCGTGCCAGTGAAGAGGTGCAGCACTGGCTCAGTCACCTGCTCTCCAGTACGGCGTGCAACCGTGCGACGCGCTACGTCGTGTACTTCCGCGAAGACGAGCTGCGTCTCATGCAGCACAACATTCGTCAAGCTTCGGAGTACGCCCTGTATACCTTCACGACGACGCCGCCGGTGGACCCGGGTTTAGTGGAGTCCTTGCTGGGCACGGACGCGGTCACCAGCGGCGGTGCAACGACGACAACAGATGCCACCACGCGCGCACGAGCAGCCCTCGTGTTAGCACTGTGGTGCGTCAGCGTGCCGCTTTTCTTTGAGAGTTTCTGCCAAGACGAATCCTGGGCTTCCTTCGCACAGGAGCAGCGTCGTCTCGTGCTCCTGCAGCAGTCTCGTGCCCGCCGCGGCCTTGAGAAGAGGTCTCAGGCGAAGAAGGGACGTCGTGGCGCAACAGCAGACGGCAGCGACAGCGCTTCTGTGGAAGGCAACGGCACCCCACAAGACGCAGACACAGACACCGCCTCCCTCCTCTCCTTCCAGAGCGCGGCGAACCACGCCGGCCACCACAGCGTTGCCGGCAGTGTCACGTCGCTCGCATCGCGTGTGTCGCTGCTATCCACCTTCTCTAAGCACTCCGCTGCTTCGTACCTGTCGTTTCTCTCAGTGCTGCGGCCCTCAAGGACAGGCTCCGTTGCGGGTGATGTCAGCGGCACGACTGCGCGCAACACTAAAAACGACAACGACGACGACAACGGTGGCGTCGGTGAGCGGCAGCTGCACGAATCTGAGGACGGAAACACTAACTTGCCCTTAATTCTTCTGGAGCAGCTCACGCTGGGCTTGTACCGCTTTATGGAGACGTACCCGGCGGGGCAGCTGGACGCCTACGGACTGCGCAGCATCTCGTGGAGCTGCATTGCCCGCATGTTCGCATTTGTCGAGGCGTCGCTGATGAACACGGTGGCGAAGGGCACGCGACGACGCCCACCTGCAGCTCTTGTCAGCACGGGAGTGTCGCAGCCGCTGTTCAACCTCGCACAGGATATCCGCTACAACAAAGGTATGGGCTACGAGTGTCTCGGGTTGCTCTTTGCAAAGGCAGTTGCGCCTTTGCTGGACGCAAACGCTGAACAGCAGCAGGAACATCAACAGAATGACAGCAGCAACAGCATAGCTTCTCCAAAGAAACGACTGGTTGCAGAGAGCAGCAGCAGCAGCAGCAGCAGCAGCGCAGACGATAAGGAAGAGGTCAACAGTCGGGACGGTGTCGCAGGCAACAACGAAGATGATGGTGGCCGCAGCTCGGAGGCGAGCTTTTTCGCAAAGGCCGCCGCACTCGCATCCGCCACTGTCGGTCGTGCGAACTTATCGTCAGACGATGACCCAGGGACACGCCGACACGTCGAGGCCGCACTTTCCACCTGCCTGGCCGCCTATGAGACGGTGGCGCCGCAGGTCATTGACATGAACCTCCCCACCATCCTTCGTCTTGCTGCACGTGCCGCTGCTACAGCGGCAATGCCGACGGATGCTCAAAGAGGGGCAGTCGGGATGTCCGCATCAATCATCAGTCACCATCATCAGCATCACCATCATCGTGGGCGGGTGCGCTCCTTCAGTTTCTGCAAGACATCACGCGTCGACTGGGCCGTAGCAACGAGCTGCCGCACCTTGTCGATGCGTTGCTTGGCCGTGGTGAAGCCGCAATTTCAGCAGTATCAGCTGTGGCAGCACACGACGAACCTAATAGCCACCGCGGCGTGTCCGCGACGGACGAGCTGCAGAACGTGACGGCGCTGCGCCGCGTGTTCAGCCTGCCGCGCGTGCGCCATGCGCTGATTGCTGCGGCGCGCATGTCGCTCGATCCGGAGAGTCTCCTGCTACATCTCACGAGTGTTGTTGCAGAGCTCGAAGAGGGCGTTGGCGACGCGCTGACAAGTGCAACGACCAAAGAAGAAGAGAAGGTGGTGGAGGACAGCGATGGGTACCCGGCTGATGTACGCGTGCAGCGTGCGCTGCTCACCTTGGAGGTGATGGAGGCGGTGCTGGAGGGGGTGTCACCGACCTCCGTCTCCGCCAGCGCGGTGCTGGAGCAGACGACACAGCTGGAGCTGCTGCTGACCTCTTCCTTTGTGAAGTGTGTGGAGACGCTGCCCCACCGCAATGAAAAGGATGACTACGACAACGGACACACGCAGCAGGCGCGCCCGGAGGTGCCGCAGCAGCATCTTCTTATTCAGCACGCGCGCACCATCCGGCAGTGTCGGGCGGTGACCGCGCTCTGCCTGCAGGACTTAGGAAGCCAGCAAGTCCACGAGTACCTCGTGATGCTGGACGAAACCTTGTGGCAGCTGAGCACGGACATCGGTCAACTCATCGGAACGCTGACCCTACAAGAGCTGCGGCCACTGCTGGATGAGGGGTCCGGGACGGAGACTTCGCTGCTCTTGCTGCCGTCGTTAGTGCTGCAGCGGCTGTCTTTGGCGCGTGCGGTGACGGCCGCACTCGGCACCACCGCTGGACCGTCAGAGCAGCTGCAAGCCATGGTGGCCTACATCTGGTCGTGCGTCAAAGGCTGCGATACAACGGGCAGCGGGGCAGGCTGCCGATCAGCGCCAAGCGAGCACGACTACGTGTCTCTCTTGCTGGCAAATCAGATGAATGCAGAGGACTGGATCAGCGTTGTGGCGCTGGGCAAGGAAAAACATGCTCGAGCGGCGATGACGGCGCTGCTGGCGCGCTCCGTGTCGATGTCGGTGTCTACGGCGGCTAGACCACGGGCCGCATCAGCCGTGTCCGCGGCGAGTGTCAGCAAAGCTGCGGTGCTGGATGCGGCTTGGGTGGGGTGCTGTCTGCGCTGCATTCCCGGCACCACGCTACGCGCGCTCGTCGACGTGTATATGACGCTCTCCGTTGAAGACCTCAGCAATGAGGTGCTCGACGCCTCCGCTACATCGACTCCTTCCGCGCAAAGGTGGTCGGCGCTGCTGACATCGCTGGTCAACGCATACGACGTTGTCGGGCACAATCCGTACTGGCCCTCTGTGCTGACCCACACCGTGCGTGGGTTATTGCACCTCGTACGTGTGTGGCGCAAGGCACACAAGAGCAACAGCAACAGCAATAGTAGCAGCACCTTTGCAGTGCCCTTCAACCTTGTGGCAGGGCAGCTGCTGGCCCTTCTCCTGTGCGTCATGCGCAGTGAAGCCCGTGCAGGCGAGGTGTTGCGCAAAGCGCTCTTTTCGCAAGTGCGCGCAGCAGCAGCTGTCGCCACCGGTGGTGTCGCAACACACGCACAAACACCGGTGCTTTCCCGCAGTGGAATGTCGGTGGCCTACGTGGAGTCTATTAAGGTGCCGGTGACTATCCTAAGCGACCTCGCGGCGCCGCAGGAATTGGCAGCATCAGCGGTAGACGCAGCTGGAGGCGTAGGTGCAGTGGCGGGCAGCCTGTCCGCGCAGATTTCCACCCTCCGCGAGCTTTCCTTCGAAGAAGAGTTGGATGACCTGTGTGGAATGCTGTTCCACTCCAGCTTCGTCCGGCACCTCTTCTCACTCGCTGATCTCGCTGTTGCGACGGGCGATGACCCGAGCGCCGCCCCAGCGATGTGCATGAATGTGATGGCGTTTCTGTATCAGGTCAGCCTCGCCACGGCGCAGACCGCGTGGCGCACACGTGCGACCGACGGCAACCTGGACGTACTTCGCACCTCTGCTGCGGTGACGTTTTTGGACACCGTCGCCGGCACCTTACACACGCGGATGCGTGTTGCCGCCACCGACATCGACGACGATGCATCCAGCACCGCGACGATGTTGTTGGCGTTCCTTGAGTCGCTTCGCGCAAAGGAGGATCAGTACTTGTTTGCGCACATCGCTGCTGCCCGGACCTGCACGACAGAGGAGGGCTCGAGCAGTACTGGTGGTGCACTCGACGCGCTGGAGGAGCAGTGGAAGAGCACTCTCTGCCTCTGCGCGAGTGCGGTGATGGAGCATTGCGCCGGCTGGTCCACCGCACGCCACGCAGGGTCACTACGCAACATGTGCGACGTCTTTTGTGTGCTCCTGGCACGATTCCTGACAAGTGCGCAGCACAAACAGCAGCAAATGTCTAAGAGCGGCAACCGTCACCACCGTAATAGCGGCTATGATGCCGGGAAGCGCACTCGTCGCGGTGGTGCAGCCTCGGTGAAATCAACAACATCTGATGCCGCATCGCAACCCGCGGCTGGTGCGGCAGCAACGGGTGGGGTGCCAGCGATCCTGCACGACATCGTGTCGTGCTCATTGCACAGCCCTACAGAAGCAGGAGAAAATAGCGCTGCAGCAGGGCACGGGCAGTGCATGGTTCCCCTCGTCGAGCAGCTGACAGCCTTCTTCGACGCGAGCTCCTTGGAAGCCGTTGCTGACGCGTTGAGTGCGGAGGAGAGCGCCGTGTGTGCGTGGTGGCTGCTGTGGCAGCTTCTTACGGTGTCCACCACAGCAGAGGCCTCTCGTCACGTACAGACGCGCGTGAAGACGTTTCTCGAGGCGAGGAGGGAGGCAACAACTGCCGCCGCCGTGGACGCTGCGATGACCCTACGCGCCTGCGCCCGTGTCCTCGCCATGCTGCCGGCTGAGGCTGCCCCGCCGCTGTTCTTCGACCACATTCACGCCGTGTTGCTTCGCGTGATCCCGGCTGCAGCCCCGCACGTCAGCTCTGCGACGGACGACCCGCGTGCGATTGCAGCGGCAGCGGAACTCGTGTTGCAGCTGTGTCGGGTTCGACCGCGTCTGCCAGCGTGGCGGCTGCTGCCACACGGGCAACGACTCCTTGTCTGGCTCACCCGCCCTCATCCCCGAAACTCGTTGCACGAGGGCACGGACCGCGCAGCGGTGGCATCGGCGGCTGAGGAGGCAAGGGGGCCGTCGCTGTCTTCGCAGGGTATTCGCTTGTGTGCTGCCATGGCAGCACACCCCCTCGCCTGCGCCAGCAGCACAACGACGTTCGCTGCCTCGCGTTTGCCGAACATGGTGGCGGGAGAGTTGCTGGACAACATATGGCTGCTGCTGCTCTCTCTCCTTCAGGGAAGCGCTCCAGCCGCGCCGTCAGCCACAGCGACGGCGACAACGACAAGCCCCCGCAAGAGCACCGCACCGGTCGGTGAGCTGTCGGAGTCCGAATTGATCCAAGTCATCCTATTGCTCACTAACACGTGGCTGCGCAGCCGGCAGCAGCAGCTCTGGTCGCGGCCGGCCATGCTACCACCGGTGATGTGTGCTCTCTTCACATGTGTGATGCGAGGCATGGAAGCCGGCCGCCTCACCCCACGCGTGCTCAACGTGCTAGCCGGCGGACTCGCTGCCATCGCAGCACACGTCGATGCTGCGACCGCAGCGGAGGGTGATGGAGACTGTCGTGGTGGTGGTAGCAGCAACGTTGACGCTGACACCGACGATGACCATGGTGATGACGATGCAACGAGGAAGCCGAAGGACGGCGCACCACCATCGCAGCGGCACAAAACCGAATCAACCGTGCAGCGCAGCACGACTGCTGCTCCGCCGGCTCGCACCTCCGTCGTCTCTGCGCGGCTGAAGCGCATGGCTCTCACCGCCACCACGGCTGCCCTCTTTGAGGTGGCGCAGCACTATGTGCACGTCTTCACCACCTTCAGCAGTGATACTGACTTCCTCTTCAACGACTTCCTGCGCGTGCTGAGCCAGCACTTTCTGCCGAAGGTGAAACGTCCCCCAATCGCCTACCATGTGGGGGTACGCATCGGTGGGTCGACGCTGTCGGACATGACGTTTGCAGATTTGGCCTACATGTGTGTGGGTAACGCGGAGAGCAAGACGCTGCTGAAGCAGGCCGCACTGCGGATGGAGGAAGAGGACGGCGGTGCGTCTGGTTCTCTCGGACTGACTGATGGCAGCCGTAGCATCTTCCACGTCGCGTGACAACGACAAAAACGTCATATATTTACGTACATATGAATGGATATATATATATATACGTGTGTGTGGGTGGAAGTGTGCTTGTTTGGGTGAAGCAGAAGGAAGACACTGTCTTGGGAGCTGCTGCTGCGATGCACTCTAAGCGTGCAGCCGTGGAGAGGATGTTGGGGGGGAGGGGGCGCATCATTTGGTTCTGTCTCTGGACGATGAGTCAGCGATGAACATCTGTTGCTACTGATTTCGCTCGTGCCGTTGTTTTCGTCTTAATTAAGCTACCTCTAAATTGCTGCACATAAAATAAGTACATAAAATAGATGTAGACACATAAATTCGTTTTTGTGTACGCAGAGGAGACGGGCAAGCTCTCTCACGTACACGCCGTGGTGGAAAGGTGAGGTTTGCAACTGCGCAGGGAAACAGCACTGCACGGAGCTCTTACTCTTTGCATGAGTGTGCGTGTACGCCTCTCTCCCTCTCCCTCGCCAGGCTGGCGTAGCCTTATCAGCAGCAGCAGCTTTGTAGTGTGAGCAGCGGGGTTGACGATTCTGTAATGAAGAGCCGGTGCTCTTCCTGTGTATGTGGGGAGGACGAGGTGGGCGATCCGTGGTAGTTTTCATGGCGTGTTTGCAGCCCTCCTCCGTTGACCCTCCTCTTCCCCCTCCCCACTCTCCCTCTCTCTCTCTCGGCTGCTTTGCTACGGCTGCTCCCCTTCAACTCTGCAAACAAAGTATTCTTTCCGACTCACCGTCCTGGACCCCATCATATTCCTTGAACACACTCACTCCCCCCCCCCCCACAACACAGATACACACACACCTAGCACGCTCGTCTTGCCATGCGGGAACACATCGACACGCTGCTCTCCCTTCGCGTTCGCGATGTCATCCACCAGGTCGTCACCATTGGCCTCTTCCTCAGTATCGTCCTTGTCGGCTGGCGCGCCGTTGCCGTATGCACAAACTGTGAAGCCAGTATTGTGGTAGTGCTGAGCGGCAGCATGGAGCCCGGCTACTACCGCGGTGATGTGCTGCTGCTGCACCACCGGCCGGAGTACCCCGTGGCGGTGGGTGACATCATCGTGTACACCCTGCCAGGGCAAGATATTCCTATTGTCCACCGTGTCCACCGCATCCACCAGCGCAGCGAGGATGGCAAGAAGTTCTACCTCACGAAGGGCGACAACAACGTGAACGACGACCGATTTCTCTTTCGAAATGGTCGAGAGTGGGTGGAGGAAAGTTTGATCATCGGCAAGACGTACGCCTACGTCCCGCGCATCGGCTACCTTACGATCATCTTCAATGAGTCGAAGATCATCAAGTACGTGGCCCTCGGTTTGATCGGCTTCTTTCTGCTGACGACGACAGATGAGATGTAACGCTGCCCCGTCTCACACGGGAGGAAAAAGAGGAGAGGAGCGAAGAGAATGAACGACCTGAACAGTGTTGTTGTGTATTGGTGTTTGGTGTTCGTGTTTGTTTGTGGTGGGGTGACAGCCGAGGTTTTTTTTTTTTGCTTTGTGTGTGCTGCAGCGTGAGGCCGTACACCACCTCTCTCTTCCGTGTGTTTCTCCTTCCTCTTCATCTCACCTTTGCTTACTTACCGTCCTTCTTCACCGCCGTACATGTGCGTGTGGTGGCAGTCTCTCCTTCTTCGTCGTCGTCCCACCGACCACGCAACTACTACTACCACCCATCCATCCTCGTTCCCTTCCATCTGGAGAACACCTTTTCTGCAATAATATTTGTGCTTCTGCATGGATAGCATCAACACACACAAGCCGCATCAGTGTTTTCTAGGTGTGCTCGCACCCGATCGCCAGTGAGTTCCCTCCCCTGTCCCCTCGGCTTTCCTTCTCTCTTTCTCTTCCTGTATGTGTGTGTGTCTGCGGGTCTGCGACTTGTGGCACACTCATCGACCTCTGCCAATGTCCCCCTGCCGGCCGTACCACACCGTCGTTGCATGCCATCAACTCCTCCATCCGCTTCTCCCACTCCCTCCCCCTTATATTCCGCTCCTTCACGTGCTTCTCGGGCATCGCTTTTGGGTGGATCGTGCCGCAACGAAAGGAAAAAGTAAAGTAAAAAAACAGCCTTCCCCGTCTTCCGTCCCTCCGTACACGCACCTGCATATACGCATCATCACCCACCCGGACGTCTTGGATTCCGTCACTCACGACCCAACCACGCCCACACCCCAAGTCTCTCTCTCTCTTGCTAATTCCTCCCTTCCCCCTAGCTAGAGAGCTGTCGCCTCGGTGCTCGCGCAGGTCTGACACCACTGAACAGAAAACTACATCGGTAAACAAATAAAAACAAAAGCACGCCAACAATGCGCGCAGCAGCTTCTCGTGTGGCGGTTACCGTGGCGGTGCTCCTTGCGTGTCTTGGCTACACGCGTGCGGCGGGGCCCATCAGCCCCGCGCAGTGCGCCGTCATCAACCCCCGCCCGATCGTCACCAGCTGCACCTACTACCTCCCTCCAATTGTCGATCTGTATGGAAACCTGCCCTACGACACCATCCCCGCCTACCAGGACTGCGTGAAGAAGCGCTGCGTGTGCACAGGTGCGGCCGTGGACACCAACATCACCACGAGCAGCCTTTACTGCAACGAGAGTGGGTGGATGGAGAGTGGGTTCACGACGTGCAACCGCATGAACCACTGCTTCGAGCGCTTCTGGAAGTGCATCAACACAGCGGCTATGGACCGCTACAACAACAACCTCGGTGAGCTGACCGACGCTGAGGCGGATCTGACGAAGGATATTGTCATGCACGGCAGCACACCCGGCGAAGTGTTCGAGGTGACGGATGTCTACCGTTCGTGCCGTCTAAAGATGTGCGCTGCGGCGGACTCGCGTGAAAGCTGTGGTCTCGTTACGTGCCTGCCGAACTACACGCAGTGCAACGAGTACATCCTTCCGCCGCCGCTGCCCAACACTCATCAGCTATGCACGCAGGGCTGCCGTGCCGTGCTGCTGATGGCTGCGCTCACCATCTCCATCGTGTCTTTTTCGTTCTGCTGCATGTGCTGCTGCCCGGCGCAGGTCATCGTGAGTGCGCCGATCATCAAGAAGATTGAATCCGACAAGGAAAGCAAGGAGGACGGAGCGGAGAAGGAGGCAGGTGACGATCACGACGAGGAAGGTGAAGACTCGCAGGCAGCCAAGTCCAACAGCGGTTCCCAAGCAGCCAAGTCCAAGTCCGGCTCTGACAACAACTCGCAGACGCACACGAACCACAACTCGCACCTCTCCAGCAACAACTCGCACCACAGCCAGCAGGACCGGGCAACCCAGTCGAACGGGAGCAGTCACAGCGCGAATAACGAGGTCCGCCAGCAAGGCAATAACAACAGCAACAACGACCCCTTCTAGTGTGTAACTAAGCACTACAAGTATATATAGAGAAGTATATTCTGCATATCTGACGAAAACCAGCGACAGTGGCGTCCTGCGAGGTCCCCACGAGGAGGGGAAGGCGGGGAGAGAGAGAGAGCAGTCTCAAGAAGCGTTGCTGTTGTCTTGCTTTCTTCTTTATGTGACTTTAGTTTTTTCTTTGAGGTCGCAGCAGCTGCCTTTTTTTGTGTATTTTCTTTTGATCTTATCATTTAAAGGGAGGGCAAGAGACAAGAGGGAGAGGAAGGAGGGAGGCTTCGAAGTGGGGGCAGCGATTTCGTGGCGTGTTGAGGAACGTCTTTGTGGGTCCACCTAGTGCTAAGGAGTGAGGGGGGTGTTGCGGTGGTGGTATGCGTTCCACGCCTCACCCCCCTCCCCTTTTTTTTTTTTGCAGCCGCAGCCGCATCCTCACAGTCGGCTATTCCTTCACCTCTGCCCTTACTACTACTTTTACTGCGACTATTAGTATTACAAGCTGCTGCTTTTCTTTTTCTTGCGCATACGCTGATGTACGCTGCTTCCGCGACGGCAAGCGATGTGGCCTCTCTTTTCCTTTCTTCGGGTTTTTTTTTTGACTGTTATTATTTTCTCGCTGCTGGTGGTAGTTGCAGGACCACTCGCACTCCCTCCCTGTTCCGTCGCGATGCAAGAGAGATTCGCCATCTATGTCACACTAACCCCCTTTGCACGCTTGTATTTCAATGACCTCTGCGTGATTTCCTCGCCATTACCATTATCACTACCGCCCGGGGCGAGGGGGAAGGTGGCAGAGAGGAGCGGGGAACAACGGGAAGGCTGCGAGAGACTTCCGGAACGCGAGAGTTCCGGAGTCCAGTGCCGCGTACGTACCAGCGCATGTGTGCGTGTGTGTGTTTGTTGTTCTTCGTGCTGCTGTAGCTTGCTCTCCAAAGATGCGTGCTGCACCACAATGGAAGTCATACATGCACATTTGCGTGCGACGCATCAGCCTTCACTGTTTTTTCTTCTTCTTTTTTGTACCCTTCCACTTCAGTGAAAAAAACACGCGAGAGCACGGACGTGAGACCGCATGTGTGGAGTACCTCAATGGTGTCCTTGCGGAAGACTGATGAATTGTTGTCGCTCTTTTTGTTTGTTTGTTTAAAGGGAAAATTTGAGCAGAGAAGGCCTTGTAGACCACCTCCCCTTCTTCACACACATACGCACTCAGACTTCCTCTCGTTTTCTCTCTTCGTCACCACCCACCCTGCGTAGTGATTTCAACATCGCTTCTCTTCCGCTCCTCAACTTCTCTTTTTGCGGTTGTTGCTGCGGTGAGGGGAAGGGGGGTGGGGTACGGCGCTGCAGGGGGTGAAGAGCGGAGGAGTCGATGATGTCGTTTCTCTTAGACCTTTTGTTCAAACAGTGCTCGTTGTTTTTCATATCTATATATCTATTTTTTTTTTCTCTCCCTATTATTATATCTCGTAGCATGTCATTGAAATCTTCATTTCTTCGTATTTGTTGTGTTTTATTTTTGCTGGGTCGTGTTGGTTCTCCACTTTCCTCGTTGGGGGGTGTTGTGGGTGTTTGTCTCGTCATCACCACCATCTTATCATCCACCCCTCTCCCCCTGCCGTCCCTCCTTTCCTTCTCCCTCAAGGCTGCGCAGCTGTACCTTCTTTCATGGCTATACAGGATACGAGAAGGTGGGTAGAGCGTTCAGCGCGTTCTGCTGTTTTTTTTTTTTGTTGTTGTTGTTGTTATTGTGTTGTTGTTCTTCTTTTGCTTCCTTGCTGTGTGGGCCTGTAACCGTAGTTGTCGTGGCTGCCGTTGTGAAGGAGATACCTCTCTCTTTCTCTATTTGTGTGTGCGTTTGTGTTGATCGTTTGTTGGTTGGTGTTTTCTCTCTCTTTCCTTTCTTTCTTTGTGCGGTGGTATTGTGTGGTGTGTACGTTTATGTACGCGTCTGTACTTGTGTGTCGCTGCCATCCCTTTTATGATTTTCCATTGTCTTTGATCACCATCATCATTGAACTACACATTGCTTTGCGTTGCTTTTCTTTCCTTCGTTGTTTTGTTTGTTTTTAGTGACTTCTTTTTGCTGTTGTTTTCGTAGCGCTTCCCTGCTGCCCACAGTGAAGTCTCCGCCGGTGGCTCTTCGTGTTTTCGTGTTCCACAGGGGACGAAACGCCGTCCCGCAACGTAGCGCAACAGCAGGAAGTAGCTTTGTGGGGATGTGTACGTGCGTGCGTGGGCGTGAATGAATGAGAGAACGTGTACGTCCATGACGAACCTGTCGTTTGTGTTCCTCTTCCCTCTACCGCTACCACCACCACGAACAACGACTGCACTTACATATATAAATATATATATATATATATAATTATTATTTTTTCTGGTTCTCTGTGATGTGCAGCTGCCTCTTTTTTTTTATTGTTTGTTTCCTCTCTGTTTGGGAGTCGTCTAAGATGGTGTAGCCGTGCGAATACCGAAGCGAAATAAGAGATCAATTGCACAAAAAAGAACATGCTGCTGATGGGGGAGACGGGGGACGCGGTATCGCACCGGCAGGCATCCATTAAAGGCAGGTGACGCGCCAGGTCGGCGGCGTTTTGCTTTCCCTCCTGTCCCTTCAGGAAAATGGGAATCTCCTCCCTCGAGATGAAGCCGTCGCACTGACCGCTCGTCTTCGACAGAGTGTCACCCACTGTCCCTCGGCACAAGAAGCCTCACAGCAGTAGTGAGGCATGTATTCACAAATAGCTGTGTGTATGTGTATGTGGCGTCCGTTCTTGTGCCGTCCTTTACAAGGCAATGGTAGGGAATAAGGACGAAGAGTGAGTGCATCCACGAGAACTGCGGCTGCCGTTAAATACACCCTCACACCCACGCCAACACAATTTTATTTGCTTCTCTTTCTTTGTCTACACGTCTTCGCTGTTGTTCTCTGCATCACGATCAATGATGGTTCATCGTCTGGCTAACAACCTCTCTCTCTCTCTCACACACACACACACACATTATCACCAGCATTACTACAAACAAAAGAGAGAAGCAAAAAAGAGAATATCAGCGCATACAACGATGGAGAACCCGGATAGCAGCAACCCGCACCCAGAGGGCAACAACAACAACAACACTGGTGGCAGTGACGCACCGGCCCCCGTGAAGGCGGAGGCGGCGGCGGCAGCCGCCGCACAGCAGATCTCGTTAAAGGTGGTGAATGCTGATGGGGCAGAAATGTTCTTCAAGATTAAGCGTGGCACACAGCTGAAGAAGCTGATTGACGCGTACTGCAAGAAGCAGGGTATCTCACGCGGCAGTGTTCGCTTCCTCTTTGACGGCGCACCGATCGATGAGGCCAAGACGCCCGAGGACCTTGGCATGGAGGATGATGACGTGATCGACGCGATGGTGGAGCAGACCGGAGGGCACTGAACCATAGAAATGGGGGGAGGGAAGCGATCACCTCCCCCATCCCTCTCGCTTTGTCCTGCGCTTCCTCATTGAGAGAGTAAAGAAAGACCGTGTTATATATATATATATATATATACTATTTATGATGGCCCGGGTTTACGACACA
>OESO01000035.1:146945-252477 GCA_900240985.1 Crithidia bombi | reverse complement strand
ACACACACACACAAGCGCAGCGCACACCACTCCTCCTCAGAAATAAATCAATAAAAATAAAGGAAGAACGCCGCGAAAGAGATGAAGCGTGGGAGGTGTTGGATGCTTCTCTCGTGGGAGGACCGACTCCCTCGCTCTTCTCTCTTCTCGCTCTTCTTCCTTTTTCTTTGCAGCACGCCCTATTTTCATTCCCTCTCCCTCTCTATTTCTCTCTATCTGGACAGTGATGAACTACGATGGACAACGTTGCCGTGTGTGTGTGTGTGTGTGTGTGTGTGTGTTTGGCGTTGCCTGTTGTGCTGTTCTTTTATTATGATGACTACTATTATTATTACTGTTTAACGGGTGCTCTTATTTTGTCGCTATCTGCAGCGTGAGTCAGAAGAAAGAAAAAAAAAGGCCTAAAAACACAAGAAAGAGAATTGTAGTTGCGCAGACCTGCTCTGTTGAGATACTGTTTCGCTGCGTGTTTTCATGGAGGGCTAACAATGCGGGCCATGTGTGTGTGTGTGTGTTTGTAGGTCTTCATGTACCTGATGTTTTTCAGCACCGTCATTTTGAGCTCTTTGGCTTTTTTGCCCCTCTTCCTTGTCGCATCACCACCTTCAACAAAGTAGGTCTCTCTGTGGGGGTTGCTACGAGCGCGAGAACACAGAGACATCACTGAACATCCATGACGGCAACAGATCGCGGCGCTTTGCATCTCCTCTCTATTCGCTGCTCCACTCATTCTCACTCACCCACGCGTCGTTCCTCCACTCCTCCCTCTCAACCTCTTTCTCGCAACTTGCTTGATGTGTCGAATGTGCAAGAAGCAGAGCGTGTTTGTGTGTTTGCCAACGGCCCGCCGTAATTTCAAAAAAAAGAAGGAGGGAGCCTGTAAACCGTTGGCTTCTGATTTCCTCTTTCTTCCTACTCGCGCTGGGGACTGCTGCGGCTGCGGCAGCGATTCACAGAAGCTGTTTCATCTTTCTTCCCAAAAACTGTCTTTATTGCCGTGATTCTTCGGCCACCCCCCTCCCTCTTCCTCTTTTCCATCAGCTCGTTTGCAGACATGTCTGCGAGTCCCACCCAGAGCACGGCGCCGAAGCATCTCTCCAAGGAGGACATCCACACATACGCCAAGGCGATGATGGCGGCCATGGAGACGCCAGACTTTCAGGCACGGGTGCGGGCCGCGATGGGCCGCGTGCCGACGCCAGCTAACGCGGAGGCCGTCATGGACCGCTACGAAGAAGTGCAGGCGGACTACTTCACAAACCACTACAAAGTAGACAGCCCCAACAGCTTTGCCACCACCACCTCTACACCAGCAGCAACAACAACAAACGAGTTGGAGGACCTGAATGACAAGCTGAAGGCAATGGACCTGCGCGAGGGCAGTGACGACGCCACACCAGCACCGAAGCTGGACGGCAACTTCATCATGACCCAGCTACGCAACGCCGTCAGCGTGTACAAGGACATCGAAACTGAGCGCATCATCACGCAGCTGTGCCTGCTCGTGGAGTCGAAGGTGACGGCGCTGCCGGCGACCGTGCCTGCTTTGAAGCACCTTTATGTAGAGTCGGTACACGGCCTCGGGGCCGCCGACGCCACCGCCGCCGCCCGTGCCAGCGGAGAGAACCCGATGCCGATTGTCAACCCTTCTCCTCAGATGCTGTCGATGATGGAGATGGCGATGAAGACGTTGACACCTGCGCAGCGGGCGACGTTGGAGCGGGCACAGCAAACGATGATGAACGGCAGCCCACCGTCGCCGGAGGATATGCGGGAGATGTTCCTGATTCAGCGTCAACTCGGGGCCTTTATGCAAACCATGCAGCAGTTCGGGCAGCTGCCTGGCGGTCGCGGTGGCCGTGGCGGACGTGGTGGTGGTCGTGGCGTGGCACGCGGCAAACGAGGAAAATAAAGACGAACGGACCGGCACCCCCTCCCCACTCCCCATGTTCACAGGAACAAAAACAAACGGACGCAAAAAAGATATGTGTGTGTGTGTGTGTGTGTTGAGTGAACATACTCGTGTACGTGCGTTTGCTTGCCCACATAACGCCCATGAGTTTGTGAGTGTGGGTGTTCACTAATGCGTTGTTTTTGTTGTTGTTGCTACTTTCCCGACATGCCGAAAACGTACTTTCGGTGAACCTATGAGGAGATGACACCTCAGTCCGCCGAATGAGTGCGTGAACGCTACTGCATTTCTTTTCTGCATTTTTGGATTATGATGATGATGATGGCGATGATGTGCCGCTTAAGCAACCTCGAGGCACTCTATTGCCGCCCGAGCCGTCATAGATGTCGAGAGACGCAGGGCGAGGCCGTGGGGGTATGGTGGGCCGGCATATACGCCTCTACTCTCTTTGTAAAGCACAGAAGGAACATGAACTGGTAAGGAGGGACACATCGCAATGCGCGCCTCCCGATACGTAGGCACACTCTCGCGCCATAGGCACAAAGCACACATGGAGTGTGATAGGTGGTGAAATAACAAACATCTCTTTCCCTTGGTTCTCAGACGATAACAAAGCCGCTGATATTCTGATTGCGGTGTTGTGTGGTGCCATGTCTGTCGAAGCAAATCGTGCAGCGCTCTTTGCTGATGGTTCGCTGCCATCCCTCTTTCGATCTCCTCCTCCTCTCTCACTCGCTCCCCTTAAACAAGCAGCATTGCATGCTCGCAGAACAACCCCGCTGCACAACACAGTCCACCCACCCACACAACCACAACAAGTGCCGGAGCACTATTTAAAGAAAGAAAAAAAGCAAGTAACGATGCCGCGGCGCACGTCGAAAGGTGCAACTGCCGGCTCGAAGCGGACTCGTAGCACCGGCGGCACCGACGGCGGCAACACCCCACACAGCAGCGCTAAGACGACGTCTACGTGGTCCACGAAGCCCTACAAGGCAGAAAAGGAGGAGGAGAAGGAAGGTGTTGCCTCGACGAGTGTCGTCGTGCATCCACCGCATGCGCCGAGCACCACCGTCGAGCTCGTCTATCGCAGCTCCGCCGTTGTCAAGCGTCGTATGCAGACATTCATAGAATCGTCATCATCATGCTCGACCGAGGACGAAGCTGACACGCTACAGCGGTTTTCAAACATCTCGACGCACCCACCCCGTCGCAGCCACAACGTCCTTCACGACTCACCACCGCAGCTTTCCACCACGCCACCCCCGTCTCCACCACGCATGGCAGGTGACCTCCACGACGAGCCCACACAGCTCGGAGTTGCACCATCGTGTCGCCGAAGTGAGTACGCGGCGACCGAGAGCGGGTTTTACGCCCGCGTGTCCCCTCCTGCTTCCTGCGCAGACACCGCCGTCACTAGCATCACTGTTGCATCAAAGCCAAGTGTCAGCCCCCCACCGTCGCTGCTGTCGGAGCTTCTTCTGGCAGAGGCAGAGCGTGCGGGTGCCACAGCAGAAGCGGCAGCAGCGGCAGCGGCTACGGTTGGCTTGGCAACAACAGGCGCGGATCCATTCCTGTCCACCGTCGCCGGTAACGCCATCGATGGCGTCTACGCACCGACACAGCTGCCCTTCCCGGCATTGCACTCGATGACATCCATCGACAACCACGGAAGCAACAGCGACACGGTCACACCGCACCAGCGTCGACGCCGGGCGTCTCCATCTCTCAGTCCCACTGACACACTTGGACCGCTGGCAGTGTGTATTGGTGTTGTGCCGCTGCCTGGCCGCACAAACACAGACACCACATCGAGTCACGGAAAGAGAGAGATGCTGCCGTGGGTACGTGCGCTGCACGCCGCCGCCTCTTCTGCTTCTTCTTCGGTAACCAACACGACCTCATCCGCAGGAGCTGAAGCAACAACAACGGCGGGTAGGCGTGAGCATGGTGCATTCGATGAAAACAACTTGGAGCCAGCAGAGGAGAACGTCCGTGTCCTACACCCACGCTGCCTGCTCACCCGCCGCGAAGCCGCCACCACGCCGACGATGACGCGCGACGTGGTAGGCTGGTCAGGGCTCTTTCCCAACCTGCGACTGGTTTTGCACGGAGCACAAACGCCCTCTCCATCGACCGCGTCCCCGACAGAGAAAAGCGAACTCGTTGCAGGGCAGCACGGCAGCAGCAGCGATGCCCAAGTGTGCCGTGGTGCTGCCACCGTAACACTGATGCTGGCGTGAGGCAGTGAAAAGAGAGGGGAAGGGACTTTTGCTGCTGTCGTCCACCCATCATGGGATGAGGAGGCCGTCACAAAAAAAGAAAAGAAGGGAGGCGCATTGTTTGTAATTTCAACTAACTGGTGTCTTTGTTTTGTTTGTTTGTTTGTCACTGTCGTTGTCGTGTGACTGCTCCACCGCGCTACATCCAGACGCACACACAGAGAGAGAAATCTCTCGACCACAACACGAGGGATGATTCGATGGAATGCCTGTAGGTGCTCGTTCCTGAAACGAAAGAGCGTCATGGTCTTCACATCCAAGCACACACGCACGCCTCTCGTAGTCAAGGGCACCAACCACCCCGTCGGCGGACTCCCTGTCCCCCCTCATTCTCTTCTCCACTTCTCCTTTCTTTTTTTTTTTTTGACCTTGCCACACCCAACACCGCCACTCGCTGCTGCAACCCCCTCCCTTACGTATGTGCCTGTGTGACCACGCTTAGATAACGTGCGAGACAGAACACACACACACACACACACACACACACGCACACATCAAAAGCCGAGGCCACTATCACTATCGGTGGGGAATGCCGTCACCAAGCAAACCACCGCTGCAGCTGGAGAAGCCTCCAACGGGAGCAGCAAAGTCGTCACTACAGAAGTCAGACAGTAAACCCAGCGTGAAGCAGCGCCACACCGATGCCAACGCCGCTGCAACACCACCCGCAGGTCATCACGGATCACGACCGTCGACGAAGGCAGCGGCAGTCACCGCGACGATGGCGATCGCAAAGTCCTCACCTTCCGCACATAAGCGGCGGCGACAGCGGCCGAAGACGTCTGTCGCGGAGCTTCAGCGGATGCAACGGCTGCGGCTGCTGCGGCTTGCCCACCACGGAGCTTCCGTGGCCGCAGCGCTGCTGATGCAAGAGTCGACACACCCGCTGCATCCGGCGGTGGTGCAGCAGCAGCAACAGCAGAAGCTTCGTCCTCACACTTCTTTCACGCCGACTTTAACTCGCAGCGCGCACGATGTCGGCATGACTCCCTCAAAGCCCACACTGGACCCGCAACAGCAACGAGATCAGACACGAACAGGTGGGCCTGTGAAGGCAGCGGCGGCGGCCACCACCATACCCACCCCACGCAATCCGTCTAGTCGTTCGGCAAAGGAATCAGAAGCTTCCACCGCTCATGGAGTCCGCAGGCTGAACAACGGCGTTGATGAGGAAGACGAGGATACGGGCGTCTCTGGTGTTCCAGACAGACAAGACGTCCTTGCGGCGCTGACCGTGGAGCCATCCACCTACACCGACCTGTGGCGGCATCTACTGCAGCTGCAGTTCACCACACCGCACATTGGGACGACCGATGCCACCGACCTCACAGACCCCCTCGCGGATTCCGCATTGCTTACAAACGGTCAGCTTAAAGGCCTTCCACAAAACGCAGATGATACGTGGAATGGTACAGAGCAGGGGAACACAGTCACCCACTGTAACCCCCTGTCGTTTTCGAGCCTTGCGGATCGCCTGCAGTCGATGGACAAGGATTGGCGCACGCTGTTCCTCCATCACGGTCGTGGCAGCCGCGACGGCGGCGTCGCAAGCGTGGTGGAAGCCCGACCTGGAGCGGAGGCATTTGTCTGGCACGCGACTTCGCCTTTCTTGTCTCGTGGGGAGGCGTACACGCTGCACCGCTACTACAACACCACCGTCACGCCTTCCAGCGTGTCGGTTCTATCGGAGGAGGTGGAAAAAGCCGATGTGGATCTCTCATCCGCGCTTTTTGTCTGCGGCAGATGACTGCTACCTCCTTGGTGGCGAGCGCACGAAGTTGTCGCTCTTTCCAGGTTGCATCTAAGAACAGGTGACCATCGCTTCTCTTTCTTTGTTGTCTTTATGTCTAGGCTGCTGCTAGTATTTGTTTCTCGTCTGCTGATCTTCTGCTCCCATCCTATCGATGAACAATAAATTTGTGTACGAGGAGAGACGTGACGACCCCCGCTCCTCCGCGCTGCCGCGCTGACCGATGCGGTATATATATGTTCTTCTTTCTTGTGTTTTTCGGTGCACAGTAAGAGCAACACCCGATGGTATTGTCGATGGTGGTAGTGGTTCTCGAAGTACGACATGAACAAAGAGCATTAGAATCGGTCAGCGCCGTCTGAATCCTGTTGGCACCCCTCCCTGTTGTTCTGCCTCCGCTCCTTCCCGGTTCTTTGTCTCCATCAACCACTCGCCCTCCCTCCCCCCCCCCTTCTGACCCGCTTCACGAGGAACCACAGCTCCCCTACCAGCGACCCGCACGCTCATTTGCGAGAAAGCAAAAGAAGAGAGAAGACGAAACCCCATCTCATCCACACACGCACACACACGCCTCACGCACCTGGCGCTGGAGATCTCTCACCTGCAGCGGCATTCAAAAACAAAAAGGACGCATTGCTGAAGACACGATGCTCAAGACCGGCAAGGATCAGTCGCAGGGGCAGGCGTTTCACCGCCAGCTGCTCAGCGAGTACAACACCGACATCACCCTCGACAACTACGTCTCTTACTTTGAACTGAAGCCTATCGCGAAGAAGATCGAGAAGATTCGACAGCAGCTCGAGTCCAAGTACCGCAGCCGCTACACCCACCGCGGGACTGCGATGGATATGAGCACCGTCTCCATCACTGTCACACCCGGTGCACAGAAGAAGAAGCCGGACTTTTCGATGAGTCACATGTCAGCGCCCATCACACCCACCTCGTACAGAGAGGAGAAGATGATCACGCCAACCTTTCCTGCGGCTCAACAGCAGGGGTCACCGACTTCGGTGCTGAGCCCCGATGACCGCAATAACAGCAGCAGCATGAGCACCGCCGTCTTCGTCGACCCCCTCTCCCCTCTCTTCTTCCAGACACCGGGCTTTGCGGATCTGAAGCGGACGGACACGGCGCTGGCAAACCTCATTCACGACCGGATTGAACTGCAGGAGGAGTTCTTCGCCAAGCTGCGCGACTCCTACGTGAAAGTGAAGCAGTGCCTCGCCCGACTCGAGCGTGACTTCGTGAACGCCACGGCTGAGCTGCGCACTTTCAGCGAAGACCACATCCGCAACACCCTCCCGGCCAACTACATCCCTGACCTCTACCTAAAACTGGAGATCATCCTCAAGTACCGTGGACTCAACCTGCTAGCGTTCCGCAAGATCCTGAAGAAGTTTCTAGAGCGCTGCGCCTGCGACAGCCTGGAGCTGCAGCAACGGGTGCTGAAGATCGACCGCGTGATCAGCACGAGCAACGTGCAGCAGCCCTCGCTGGATCTGCGTGGAGCCGCGCTAAACCTCATCGCTGTCTACGGTACCGTCTTCCGCTACACCTACGAGCAGGCGACGCAGCGCATGAGGCAGTACGAGATTCGCACTGGCAAAACAGCCCAGCGCATCCTACCCAATAGTCAAACCTTCTTCTTCGCGGACGCGTTTCCCCATCACGAGAAGCCAGGCAGCTTCGCCGTCCGCGTCCTTGCCGGCACGTGCAGCTTGTTTGGCGAAAAGATGATCACTGAGGTGCTGCAGTGTCCGCGCTACCCTGGCAACAGTTGTGGCCGCTTTGCAAATGGGGAAATCAGCGTGAACCTGTCTGGCCCTGTGCGAGGCGATGACGTGTTCGTGGTGCAGTCCATGGTAGGCATCGAGTCGGAGAACCTCAGCAACGCTGGTGCGCTGATGGAGTTGGCGCTTCTGATTCACTCCGTGCAGCTGGCGGCGGCGGCACGCATTACGGCGGTAATTCCTTTTCTCGCGTACACGCGCAACGTCGCCTCCATCTCGGCGGTGGCGGAGCTTATTGAAGCGATGGGCTGCCATCACGTCATCACCGTGGACATGCACAGCGATCAGGTGGAGGGGATGTTCTCCATCCCCATGGAGAGCATCTCGGCCATGTACGAGTTTGTGCGCTACATCTCCAACCTGCTGAAGAGCGAGGGGAACGAGTTCAAGAACATCACCATCGTCGCGCCGTCTGGCGAGTTCCTCGGCCGCGCGAAGGAGTTTGCAGATGCGCTGATGCGGTACAACGACCTCGACAGCGAGTCGCAGTTCGTCTCCGTCTGCACAGCAGTGAAGCGTGTTGAAACGCGGCAGACGCGGCCCACCTCTCCGGCACACTCGCGCAGCCTCGGCAACGTGCCTACCGCCGCCACGTCTGCTGAGACGAACAACAACATAACCAGCTGCGGCATATCCCCCGCTGATGCCTCTACGCCACAGCACAAAAAGCCGACTCCCATCCCTGTGCCTCCGCTGGAGGGGGCTGCCACGCCCACAAGCAGCGGCACGGCCAGCGTGGATCTGAACGCGTTGATGGCGAACAGTCCGGTGGGGCACAGTATAGGCCACTACCCGCACAGCCCCACCTCCCCCGCCGTCTTCGACACCGTCACCTCTGAGCTGTCACCCCTCGCCGCCGGTGCTGCCACGGCTGCTAATGCTGCTGTGACGAGCCGAGGCACGGCAGCCCAGATGCAGCTGCGTCAGCGTCTCGCCGGTAGCGGCATGCACCGGAGCACCAGCACCCTCGGTATCGAGAAGGCCTTGCGACAGCAGGAGGAGGGTCGTCTCTCCCTTGTCCGACAGGTCGAGGAGACACGCACCGAGTACAAGAACTACGTCCTTGTCGGGGAGGCAAAGGACCGCCTGTGCATCATCATCGAGACGGTCGTGGACGAGGCTGTGAAGATCACGCAGGTCGCGAAGAAGCTTCACGAGAGCGGCGCGGAGCGAATCATCCTCGTCGCCACCCACGCCGTCATGTCTGGCAAGTCGGTAGAGCGGCTGATCGAGGCACCGATCGAGCTGGTCATCGTGACGGACAGCGTGAACCAGGATGAGCTGATGAAAAACCCAGAACTGGCGCGGAAGCTGCGCGTCGTGCCCATTGCGCCGCTGCTGGCCCGTGCAATCGAAAAGATCCACACAGAGAACACACTCACCACGCTGTTCGACAAGTCGTAGACGCACACACAAACAGACACACGCACACGGGGCGAAGATTGTCGATACCGGTGTAGGGCAGGGGGGAGGAGCTTCTTGTTTGATTGGTTGCTTGGCTTTGGGTTGTTGTTTTTGAGAGAGATGGAGAGGGTGTCGATGAACAGAAGGTGGGAATGTCACTTAAACGAAGAGCAGCCTTGTGGTACGTTGATCACCGCAGCGCTCTTCTCCCTGACTTTTTATTTTGCCTTTTCTTTGTGTGCGCATCTCTTCGAGACACTTCGTATTTAACACAAACGTCTAACACTGCCTAGCACCGGCAGTTCCTAATCATGTAAGTCTGTTTTTTGTCGTTTGGATGGGGTGGATTTTTGATCGTGTTGGCGGGTCCATGACGTTCCCCGCTCGCTTAAACATGTTTCTTAAAAAAAAAAAACGCTGTTGTTTGGAAGGTTTGCTGATTGGGTCATTCACTTCATTTGTCGTCCATCATTTCGTTTTCCTAATTTTGCGAGTGCCTATGTGTCAAGGGGTTGTGGGCCTGTCCGTACGTGTCTGTTTGGGTGGCGGTCTTTTGATATGTGGGTTTCAACCCCTGGCAACGAGGCACAGTGCGACGCTACGAACTCAACATCAAAAATCACAAAAATAACAATTGCTCAATGCAGAGGAAGAAAGCACCCGACTGTTCAAGTGGACAACGTGGCGCGCGAACGTCACGAGCAGATCCTGCGGGTCACTACTGCTCACAAGGCAGCGGCCCCGCGGGTGTTTTGCTGAAGAGGAGTGGTTTGGCGGGCACCGTGAGCTGTGCGACGAAGTGCAAAAGCACGCAGCTGCTGTTTGGAGTTTCTTCTTCTCTTCGCTTTTGCAAGTGGTGTCGTAGCTGTTCTGGTCAGAGGGTTCGCCAGCGAGGGGACATCCCCTCTCTCCCCGGGCGGCCCGCTCTGCCTCATTCGTGAATGTGCGGGTGTACGGGCCGCGTTTGTGTGTGTGTGTGTGTGTGTTTTACCGAGTGTTTGCTTTCTATAGAACAGAAACAAGGAAGGGCACACGGGAGGAGGAGGAGGAAGAGCCGATAGCTTTCAAAAGCAACGTGACGACAGCCACGATCATGACGTGGCTCTTACTTCCCCCAGATGTACTCTCTCTCTCTCGCTTGCTCGCTCTCTCGGCGTCTCTGCTGCGAGGTGTTCTTTCTTGGGTTTCCCTCACCTCTATCTGTCCGCCCCTGTCCCTTCCGTTCTCCGCACCCGTGCTTCACACCAGCGTGGCTGCGTGCACCACCGCCCTAACAGCGACGTCGCATCTGCACATACAGACGTTCACATCTATACTCGATACTTGCTGCACTTCAAACACCTCCACCGAACGCCCTCCTTCCCCCCCCCCCTCTCTCTCTCCCGCGAAAAGAACAAGGAACGAGTTTTCTAGTGTACCTCGTTTGCCCTTGAGAAGGCGGCCTCTTTCTGCTTTGTTTACAGAGTTAGGGTTTGCACACACACTGATCTGCTGACTTCCTTTTTTCTGTGTGTGTGATCTTATTGCTGCTGCTGCTGCTGCTGCTGTCTGGTGTTGGTTGTTGTCTCCTACGGTATCTCTGCTATTTCTATTGCTGTCGTTAAAAGTGTCTTGTGTGTGTGTTATTTTGTGTCTTCTCTATTATTATTATTTTTTTATGGTTGGTGTTGCTAAAGACAAAGAACGAACTCAGCCCACACCTGGCTGCTTCTGACCTATAGGCTTCTCACTCCCGTGTTCTCCCCATTAGGTACCTTCTTTCTGAATCGACAGCGGAGCATGACGGCCGTGGTGCAATGGCGTACACAACGCAGCTAACACGCAACACTCGTCGTCTTCTACGCCTGTCAATGCTGTGGGCACTGCTGCTCTACCTCGCTGTGGATGTCTGGACAAGTCACAGCACCGCAGCGGCACAGGAGGCATCATGGTGGTTGTGGTGGCCCTCTCCGAGCGCGTCCTTTGCAGCCCACGCCAACAGCCCTCCTCGTGAACCCCGTGTTTGGCACTTCGCAAATGCGCTACCGCTGACCCAGCCACTGCCCCCCGCGCACCCCGCAGAGCCCTGGCAAACCTTAAACGAATCTCTACTCCCCTACCCCATCTTTCACGCGGCCACAGCGGTGCTCGACAACGCCGTTGTGTTGTTGGGCGGCTGTCTCACAGCGAACTGCGCGACTCCCGTTGGCCCAGCCACTGCCGAGGCGGGGACACGCCATGACGACGACCCCGCAGAGTTTGTGAATGCGGCCATTACCACGACCACCACGGACTCCCCGTACCACGAGCACTCCGTTGCGTTGGAGGTGACGACGGGAACCATAACACCCCTGCCCCGGCTAACGTTGCCGCCCGGACTTGGCTTCGCAGGCCGGTACGCTGCTGTCACCCTAACCGACAGCGTCTACGTCACGCGCAGCTGCACCATCACAACCCTCTCGCCCACTGATATCGCTGCGCTGTCGAACGAGTCGCTGCAGGCACTGCAGGCTGCGTACGCTCCGGTGGTCGCCCTCTACCCCGAAGATAAAAAGAAGTGGAGGACGCGTGCAGATCCAGCCGCGCCGGCTGTCAACATCAGCTACTTCGAGGTACCACTCGATCGCGTGCGGGTGAACGCGAGCTGCACGGCACTCGCGACGGAGAACAAAATCCTCATCGTCGGCGGCTTCCTGCTGTCGTCGCAGCGCGTGACGGCAAGCGTGGACGCCTTCAACGTCGTCACCCGCAAGTACGAGGCAGAGGTGGGCTACCTTTCCTTGCCGGTGCTGCAGCCGTCCGTGGCGGCGTCGACGGGCTTTGCGGCCGTCGCCGGCGGCTGGACCTTTCCCACCACGGTGGACGACAACGGTGGCGCCTCACCATCCCCTGTGCCATCCCAGCCTGCTGTCGAGTACCTTTTCGATCTTCTATTCTTTGAGGGGGATCGTCTAAACCCTAGGTGGCGTGGTCTCAACACCGCAGCCGCGACATCATCGGCACTGTGTCTCTCTCCCGTAGACGCCAGTTTCCTCCCTCGCGACGTGGTGCAGCACATTCTGCTCTCGGAGCTGGGCTGCCACATCGACATCTTCGGCGGGCGTGTGGTGCTGGCGGACCACAACCTCGACCACCTCGCGGTGCTGGACCTGCGGGTTTCGTCCCTGCAGACGACCGCGACGATCACACGCGACGTGATCGCACGTGCGTTGTACACGCCGACGCCACCAAATCCATCACAGTTACCCCGTAAACTGCGTCAGCACATCTCCTTCCGCTCTGCGCATCCCCGTGTGCCAACGGTGTCGCCGTTGGCGTTGTCGGACGACGTGCGCAGCGTCACAAGCCTACGCAGTGGTGAGAAAGGGACGACGAGGGAAGAGGAGGGAGGACAGGCGTCATCGCGGGCCTCTCCAGCTGCGGCGGCGGCGGCGGCCTCCTTATCATCATCATCGACACCTTCACCACCGCCGCCCACCACCGCTCCAACAACGCCACCGCCACCAGAGCCAGTGTACCACTACCGCTGGGAGCAGCCGATCCTGATTACGCTGCCCATGTCTCGTGCAGCAGCAGCAGCAGCAACCGCAGCGACGGTGCGCGCAAGAACATCAACACGCCACGCTATAGCTGCGTTTGAAGGCACTGTCCATGTGGCCGCGACGACGGCTGCAGCCACGAGCACCACCACCACGACGGCATCTGCCAAGCCCACCTCCACGCCTGCACCTGATGTTACCCCGGCAACGGACACGATCCTCGTTGTCATGGCACTCGGCGGCGAAGATGTTTGGACGCAGGAAGTGCTTCCTGGTTCGGCGCGTGAGGCTTCTGCGACAGTCACAGAGCGAGTGACAACTGCGCTGCCAAGGAGGTTGTCTTCCCATGGCGCTTCGTCTCGCGGTGCACCGTTGCAGCCCGCAGGCGAGGTCGTCGTTCGTCGCACCGCAGCCCAGCGTTGGGCGTTGCGATACCTGCCAGACAGCACCTACGACGTTCATCGCGATGATCTGCTGGCGGTGAAGCTGCCGACGCCGGTGTGGCCACCAGAGTTGACGTTGCAAACAACCGTCGAGGGTACCATCCATCTCGACTTCCCCAACGTAAACTACACCCGCTACTGCTCCTGGGTCGAGGCAGCCGGTGTGATACATAGCAAAAAGGAAAACACGGAAAAGAAAGACGAGGAGGAGGTGGTAGTGTGTGCCGTGCGGCTCAGCAGCCGACGCGATTGTGTCGGCAACGCAGCCGGTACCCTGGACACGCCCTACAACGGTGCCCCCAACGCATCGCTGCTCTTCAGCGCGAGCGGCGGCAGCACCACCGCAGTGTACGTGTGCTTTGGCTACGTGGTGCAGCCCACTGCGTGGCCGGTGTGTCACACGCAACGCACCTTCTCGGTGCTGAACCCGATGATGCCACTGCGTATCTTGGACAACCCCCCAACAGCGCCACCCACCACCACGCCGACGCGCGACCCTTCTGACCGCACCACCAGCTCCCCGCTGTTTATCTTTGCCGTGGGCATCAGCGTGGTGACGCTGATGGTTGCGGTGCTGCTGGTGGCGCGGCTCCAGCACGTGCCAGAAGAGGGTCTGCTCGTGGACGACCTCTTCGCCCGCAGCCACGCCCGTTCCAGTGTTCGAACGGGTGGTGTTGGTGGTGGGGATGGTACTGATCTCGGGCACTACAGGCGTGCTGCCGTGAGAGATGCGGATGCAGACCGCGGGGGATGCGAGGCTGACGAGTCCCCTGCGCCGAACAGCACCGAGAACGACGGTGGGCCTCCTTGCCCGCTAACAAGCCGTGATGACTTCCTTCACCTCGTCGCCTCTGTCGCCGGGGCCAGTGAGTCACGCATGCTTGACGCAGCAGCGGATGTCCTTCGTTTGCATCAGCACCGCTACCGTGTCCTCTCGCGTGTGGGTCAAGGCGAGCACTCACTCTGTTTTCTGGCGCTGCGGAAGCCGCCTTCGGCGTCGCCGTCGTCTCTCGTGCTGAACTCCGATGGGGCCAGAAACGTCGGGGTGGGTCGTCGCGGAGTCACCGGCGCTGCCATCAGCTCGTCCCCCTTCACCGGCACCAGTGATGGGCCTCCGTCGACATGTCACTCCACCTCCTCCCTCTGGGCCACCCGCTACGATCAGCGAGCCGCTGTCGTGGTGAAGTACACGCAGTGCCCGGACGACACCACACGCGCTGGCATCACTCGCCTGTGCGAGCGTCTGCGTGACCTGCAGACGAGTGGCGGGAGCTCCGTGCGCGGCCTTGGTGACACGTCTAGCCACTTGCACAGCAGCAGCAGCAGCAGCGGGGCCCGTGACGCACAGCCGTGTCACCTGCCACCGCAGCCCCAGCACAACCACCGGCGTACCCCACCTCCTTCAGAGGTGACATCACGGGCCGTGAGTGGGGCGTCGGCTACATCAGCAAGCCGAGGCATTGCCGCCGCTGTCGCTGACAAAGCCACAGAACAGCTGTCAGAGACGGCGGTAGTGAACTCGCACACGGGTGCCGTGAACGTGTGGGACGAGGAAGGGGAGACAGGGAATGAGGGCGACTGCGCCTGGCTGGACGCTCACGAGGTCGACATCGTCCTCTCCCTCTTTCTCCTCCTCCCAGCAGATCTTTTCGTATCCTACGAAGTGAGCATGCTCCAGCAACAGCAACAACAACAGCTGCAGCTGCAGCATGGGCTCCCTGCTCTATCGCGCCACAGCGGCGGTGGTGACCGTCTGATACCAAATCTGCATCACATAGCAGCGCAATGGAACCGACAGTTCACGTACACAGGACGCACAGACCACACGAAAAAGAAGCGCAGCACGCGGGCGACGCTCCGCGCGGTGGTGCAGCAAGTCGGGCGAGACCTGCGCGACTCCCTCGCCACTGCGGTGATGACCGACACAGCCGCAGCAGCAGATCGAAGGGACCGCAGTACACGTGAGGCGACCATCACACAGCCATCGTCGCCGATGCTTCCTCAACGTGAACGGATCTTCGTGGCATCGCTGACGGCCGACTCACCGCGTGTGTGCTGGGATGCGTGTGTGAATGCGCTGCAGCCCGCTACCGCGAGCCCGTGGAGTCTCTGCCTCGTCATGCCGTATGAACGAGGTGGTGACCTGACTTACTACGCCTTGCACAGTCGACAACTCTTGCCGGCTGACGCGTGGAAGCTGCCTGGCTACTGGGGCTGCTGCTGCTGTGAGAACCTTTTGGGCAAATGCAGCGCTGCGGACAGCTGGGCGATTTCCTTGCCAGCTGCAAAACACTGCTGGACGGAGTCGCTTCTCTGTTCACTGCTGTTTCAGATTGGTGGTGCGCTGCAGCTGCTTCATCAGCAGTCGCCGCCCATACTTCACGGGGACCTCAAGGGCACGAACGTGCTGCTGCGGGCGCCGGCTGTCTTGTCCGTGGCGCGACGTCGTGTGTGCGACCTTAACTCGAGTCGTGGCGGCGGCAAAGATGGGGACAAGCTCCGTGCCGGTGTCGATCCGCTTGCCATCCCTGGAGCCGATGGACCGCCGCTTCGTCTGCGGCCTCCCCACCTGTTGTGGAAGGATGGTACCGTCATCCGCAACAACAACGGCCACACCACCTCCCCTAGTGTCGCTGCCGCGCTGCCACTCTCTGAAAAAACGTTCAAGGCACCATCGTCAACGACAGGTCGGCCGGACTTCTCCTCGTCGCTGCTCCCACCTCCAGCGGAGTGGTACCTGAGCACCAAAACGTACCTCCCTGTTAGCCTCACCGACAGCGGGATGTCGTGGTGGCTCTCCGTGCAGCTGCCACAGCGCCTGCGAGGTTGCTTCGGCTTCACCACGCAGTCCACGCTGCAGCAGACACCCGCGGGGCGCTGCTGGCTGCACCGCTACCACGCAGCCCCGCGACCCGGTAACGCAGCTGCTCCCTGTGTAGTGAGTGCGGCCCCGTCGGAGGCGGCGATAGCCTCGCTGGCGCACTTCTTGTATGTTTACGTTGAGGTGCCGTCGCATGTGGCGCCGGAGCTTCTATGGGGACAGCTATGTCATCTTTCCTCGACCGGTGCCGTTGCAATCGAGAACAGCAGTGGCGGTGGCCGGCGTGGCGAGTTGGGGGGCATCAATTTGCAGCAGCAACCGCGACAGCGCACTGGCGGGTATCCTTGCCAGCGTAATAGGCCTGTGGCTGCTGTAGACACCCAGCGTGCATCAGCAGGGACACCCTCCATTTCATCAAATGAGAATAATAGCGCGCAAACCAACGAGGCCTCGAATGACTTGGATGATGATCTGATGCTCAAAAGCTCCTTCGTTGGTGACGCCGGCCAGGACGGGGATCAGGGCGGTGCAGACAACGAAGAAAGTGGTGAAGCGGCAGAAGAAAACGACACCAGCTGTGATGACGTGGACGTGGACGCGGCGGAGGAGGAAGGCGTCTTCACATCGGACGAGGTGGCCCTCCTCACATCAGCGATGTGGAAGGCGGAAGGTTTGACACGGGTGTCACGCCAGCAACGTGGCCACGGCAGCGACGACGGCACGTCAGCTACTGGTGGGGGTGGCATGGCTGCTGGTCGCTTTGTCGGTGGTGGCATGCCCGCCTCATTGTCCGACGGGCTACCGGTCGCTGCAGCCACAGCGCCGCCGCTGCCACACCTGACAGCCTCGCCCTTCTCGCCGCCGCCGCATACGGCATTCACGCCTGCACGAAGTCCACAGGGATATAGGGTGAATGGCAGTGGGGGTGGCAGTCACAGCGTCTCGAGTGTGTACGAGGTGCTAATTCAGCGAGTCTTGGCGATGGATACGGCGAGTGATGTGTGGAGTTTAGGGCTGCTGCTGTACGAGATGTGCACCGACGCCCCGCGCTGCGAGTACGCGACCCGCGAAGACGAAGACGTCACCACCGTGGGTCGCAGAAGCGACAGCGCGTGCTCAGCGGTGACGAGCGCTTCTGCTCTGGCGCAGCGTGCCTTTGCAGCCTTGCTAGGTGACCTCTACGCACTGGCGCATCGCACCTCGCTAGTGTCAACGGTCCACCCCAGCTCACCGGCACATGGTGTGGGTTCAACAGCCGCAGCCACTGAAACCGCATCAAAATCGTCCACTGCTGCGGCAGCGGATGAGAACGCAGAGGAAGCGGAGGCAGACTTGTACGACGAGGATCGCGAGTGCTGGCCGCGCTCCTGTGCGGTGGAAAACGAAGTGGCAGGAGCTTTCATCACTGCTGGGTACAGCTCTTCACTTGCGCGACTGCTGTCGCGTGCACTCTCGCCCGTCGCGGCCCGCCGGCCGACCGCGGCTGAGGTAGTCAACCAAGTGCGTCTGGTAGTGCCCAACGACAGCTCCGCAAACGCTACTGCGGCGGCTGCATCATCGAACATCAGCAGCAGCAGTCCCGTCATGGCGGCCTCGTTGGGCCCGCGTAGGAGACGCACACTCGACGTGACTGTGGGCAGCCACGGCGTGAACGCGGCCGCGGAGGGTGAGGACGGCGACAGCGCACGAGTGGCGGCGGCCGTCGTGCTGAACGAGCGCACCGCGCTGATGAAGCTGCGCACACGTCACTGGCTCTGTAAATGAGCAATGACGACTCTCGACCTCCAGTTGTGCTGATGGTTGTCGGTTCTTTGCCGCTGTCGTTTCGGCAGTGGACAGTGGTCTGTGTCAACATTTTTTTTTGGGGGGGAGGGAGCTCCGCTGCAGTGTCTTTATTTACCTTTTTGTCCTTATTGGCTCGTGTGTATTATTAGCAACCCACGAGGAAAACACACACACGCGCACACACAACGAAGCAGAAAAAGGAAGAAAACACAGGAGAGGTACGTGCTGTGGTGGTGTGGTCCACCTCACTGGAAGTGCACACACATATCTAGACGTGTATATGAGCACCACTGCTGACGCCGTTGGTGGACCTTTCCAGCGCGATGCGTGGTTGATTGAGGATCCCTCCCCTCCTCTCCGTCCTCTTCCAAAACACTTTTATTTCCATCGCTCGGTCCTATCCCTCTCTCCCTCTCCTTCACATGCCCTTATACATACGCGCACACGCGCACACTACTGTTGTGCGTCGCTGCGACTTTGGCTCACCTCTCGTTCTCTCTCTCACTTCACGGCTTCGTTGGTTTCTGTGGCTCCTCTATTCCTCTGTCTTTCTTCTCTAAAAGCACCAGCAGAAGGAACACAAACAGCAAAACGAGAGAAGCTGGGCGAAGGGTGGTCTCCTGCGCACCTCGTCCACCCCTTGCATCGAGCCCTCAGCGTCTACCAGCAGCAGCAGCAGCAGCCCTTTGCCTCTTCTTCGTTTCTTTCTTCTTTCTTTTTCTGATCATTCTCGCTGCTGCTGCTGCTGCTGTTATTCGTCTTTCCACGATTCTATAATAGCTATTACTATTGCAGTTTCTGTTACTCCCCCCTCCCTTCGTTGCCTTTTGTTGTTGTTGTTTTGGTTGTTCGTCTGTTGCGTAGAGTGGGCGGGCCTGCCCTTGTCGTTGACACCTCTGTCATTCGGCGTTGCTCTTTGTATTTGTGAGTGTGTGTGTCTCATTCTCCTAGTCGCCGGGAGCTACTCTGATGTGCGCCTAAGCAAATTCACTTGTTTTGCTTTTGTTTTTTTGTTGTCGTCGTGTTCGCTGAAGTTGGGGTTTTGCGCTTTCCCCCTCCCCCCCCCCGACGCATACACACGCACGCGCACCGTTCAGAAGACGTCAGCACCAAACACCGCTGCGGATTCTTCTTGCTGTGGATTGTAGTCGTGGTGTATGGTTGATTGAAAGGGCGTGTGTCACTGTTGGCGCTTTTTTCTGTCTTCTCTCTCCACTTGTATTTATTCTGCTGATGTAAATATAAATACGCAAATGTACGTTTATATTCACATTTATATACTGCTGTGGTTCTGTTGTTTGTGCTTTTTAACTGCGTCCCGCGTCAATCGCCCGTTTTTGTTCACCTGTGGATCACGCAGTGGTCCTTCCCCCCCCCCCGCCTCTCCCTCCCCGCTCTTATTCTATTTTATTTCTTTCTTTTGTATTTCCCACGCATCACAGTGGCCTTATCAGTTGTTCACGAACCCACGTTGCGTGTGCGACGACCCACAAGTTGACCAGTACAATCTACCCCGCAGCAGCTCTGCCCAGCCGTGCGCCTCGGTGCGCGTCTCCTCTCTCTTCTTTGCCTCGCCGCACAGTGCAGCAAATTCTGTATGGCGTGTCGTTATCGTGAAGGAGCATCAGCCCGCGCCAGCTCACTGATAATGCAGCAGCGGCAGCGGCAGCATTCCAGCTACGCCACGCACCACAATCGACCCGCGCCACTGCCCATCCTCTGCTTCACCAGACGTGAGGTGTCCTTTGCACCCACCAGCACCCCCTCCACCTCAGATACCTCCGCCACACCGGTGGATGTGACGCAGGCGGTGGCGGTGGCGATGAAGGAGGCGCCCGCGCTTCAGCCACCGTCGTCGTCGATCAGCTCTCCCTTTATGTTGTAGCAGCAGCAGCAGCAGCAAGGGGAGGGTACAAGTTATGCCCAGCAACTCTTCGCAGCTCCGTCAGCACCTCAGGACGCCGCCATCGATGCCGCACACAGCTTACATGAGCAGTGCACACACGAGAGCGACTTGAGCGGCCACCTTGTCGTGGAGACGCCGTCGACGCGGGTGGCGAGCACCAAACCACCGCACAGCGCGCAGTGGGGAGTACACATCCGCCACGGAAGACGACGACGCTGTCGACGGCTACGACGAGGGCGACGATGACACCCACGCAACGGTGGATCACGAAGCGGAATCATCGGAGGAGCTTCACGCTCTTCTCTCGTCACATATGCCGTCGACAGCATCAACGGCGCTGCCGCCCCCCGACACACCCCTCAACGCCCAGGTCGGGCTGATACAAAACGTGATTGTGTGTCTATGTGTTTGCTTGTCTGTTTGCTCGCAAGCCCGTCTTTTATTTTCTTCTGTGGTGGTGACGTTAAGGGCTACGTGTGTAGCAGATTAGACATGTCTGCATTAAGGAGAGTGGCAAGGTGGTCAGTGAGCTGCTGTAAGTGCTTTCTTGCTTTTTCTTTGTTTTCTTCTCCTGACGCCTTTCACGGGATGTCTTCGATCCTCAGCACTCTATCCTTCCTGCCTCGCACTGTTCTGTACGCACATGGAGCTCCGGCGTGGTGAGCTTTGGAGTGGTGGTGGTGTCTTTCTTTGCCAATCATCGGACGTGCGTACCGGAATGTTAAGGATGCCTCAAAGCACGTAGACGCAAAGAGAGAAAAAGAAAATAATATCTGCAATCGCAACACAAACATCAGCAAAGTTAGTGAGAAACCAGCAGTGCACGACGTGGGGGGGGGGGGGTTACCTCTCCCTCGCCGGCCTCTGCCTTCATCGCCGCCGCAGACGCGCGCGCGTGTCGAGGCGTCGCGGATAAAGGCGAAGAGGGAAGAAGAGAGGAGTGTGTGTGTGTGTGTGTGCTTAACACCTCTTCATGTCCAAGACGTTGGTCTCCCCTGACTTTCTAGTGGTGTTTTGCAGTATCAAAACAACTGTCAAATGCTGCGCTGTGCAGAACAAAAGTCGACCCACCCTCTCTCCCCCTCCCCCTGTTTTGCGACAACAAACAAACCACAACAACATCAACAATAATACGATACGCAAACAATCACAGAAAAGTACACGTGCCTTCATCCCCTTCCCCATTTCCACGTATCTCCTACACACACAGACACACAGACAGACAGACAGACAGACACCTCCTATTCACTTTTCGAAGGAAGAGAGGCGACTTGTCGTTCTCATCAGCGATGGTCACGCGTGGGTCCGCGGAGCTGGCGTCGCACGCCACCACCGCGGTGACCCCAACGAACATCAGCATCCATCACGTGAAGGATGGACGGGTTCGTGGCACAAATGAACCCACGCCCGCCGCATCACCGAGCGTAGTCGTCTTCGATGTGCTACTCGTCTTCGTCAGCGTCGTCTCCACGCTGCTTGTCGTTACCATCGTGCTGTTGGTGGTGGTGATACGACTGCTTCGCCGTGTGGCGGCTGCACACGCCTCTCGTGCGCATTTGTACGACAATGCCAGCCACCACAACAACAGCATCGAAGACGAGCCAGAAGCCATGTCAAGCACAACGGACGATGCGCAGCGCATGAGCGACACGGTCAGCGAGCAGCTGCCGCTTCTTCAGCGTTCCGGGCCGTCGCCTGGGCAGCAGGTGCGTTTTACCTCGTCGCCTGGTCTGATGGAGACGCTGCGTGTGGTGCTTGGCCTGGCCAGCATCCCTGATGTATCCAGCGACGCCGTCAGCGAATGGCAGCGTTGCCCACCACATCAGGGGCGACGAGAGCGCGACACACGCTCGCGACGACGCCACGACAGGCACCACCCTCATCATCATCCCCTGTCACGGCCGCAAAGTGGCGCATCAGCCAACACGCGTGCCGCGGCTGGGCATGAAGCAGCGGTAGAGCCCTCCGCCTCCGCAGTCGCAGCAACAGCAGCGGCGACGGAGCACAGCACCGCCTCAGCGAATGACACAGCCAGGCGTACTAGAAAAGGCAGCAGGCCTGCAGCACGAGCGCAGGGCAGCGCTGTAGAGCATGCAGAAGGCGTCGGTGCGGGGTGTGCAGCGGCGATAGTGGTGGCGTCGCCAGCAGCCGCAACGGCTGCCACCGATGGCGAGGAGGCTATGCAATTTCATGCCGCCACGCAGAAAGACTTAGTGGTGCTCCACACGACACACGATTCGCGCTACCGGCTGCTGCAGCGCATCGGCATGGGGGCCTTCTCGTCCGTCTACCTTGTGCAGCACAAAGTGAACGGACAACGCTACGCACTGAAGTACATCATGTGCAAGGACGACCGAGAACGACTGGCGGCGCTGCGAGAGTGTGAGGTTATTCACTGCCTGCAAGGACATCCCCAAGTGATTCGCATTGTTGATATGTTCATGAATTACCAATTCCAACGCGGTGGTGGGAGCGTTGGTGCTGCAGCGCCGGTGGCGGCGACGTCGTGGACGCGACACGCTGCTGGGGGAACCGCCTCCCCAGCGCCACCACACGCCAATGCGCGTCCCTCGCTGCCATGGCAAGTCACCTCCACTGCAAACGCAAACGTGCGCGCTGCCTCGGCGCACGCTGCACGATCGCTGACGCAGTCTCCCAGCCGGTGGACACGCCCCGTGGCAACGCCGACGTCACCGCTGCTGCTGTTCGAGGCCCCGCTGTCGTCTCAGCAGCAGCAGCAGCCTGGACCGGCACTTTGCAGCAGCACCACCACCGCACCCCGACTACGATCGCTGAAGACTTCCCAAGTAATCTCCCTTGGTGCAGTGGGGCACAAACCGTCGTCTTCCACACCGCCGCCGCTGGCGGTCGTCTCTGCGCATTCCACCACGACCACGCCGGGCTCCCCTTGCTCCCCGATCAGCAGCGTGGCGGCGGCTACCACCGGAGTAACAGCTTCAACAGCAGCATCCGTGACGACGAGGTGGGTCGGGGTACAGCTCCAAGGCCTCGATGACGACATCATGGCGAAGGTGGCCAACGCAGCGACGCTGGGGGATGCAGAGGTGACGGCGGCATTGCGCGCACGCATGCGGACCGTCCGAAGCGCCGGTGGTGGTGGTGATGACGTCGACAATGATGACGGGGATACAGCGGCGCGCCGCAGGAATAGAAGTTCGAATGCGCATGACACTGACGACGAGGGCAGCGACGCAATGGGCAGCATCAACGATGATGGCGGCAGCGACACCGACTTCAGCGAGACAGACGCAGAGGATGCCCCGCTAATTCTGAGTGCAGCGGACACAGAGCGACTGTTGATGGATGCGCGGTTGCTGCAGCAGCGCCGGCACCGTCAGCGGCAACACAGAAAGCTCAGTGCAGGCGAGCCTGTGACCGCGGCTGCCGGTGCGCTGCGCGACTGCGGAGAAGTGCGATCCACGTCGGCCTCTTCTCTTCGGCTGCAGCGGCAGCAGCAGCCAAAGCCGCAGCAAATGTCGGTTCAGCACGCCAGCCGAAGCAGCAGTGCCCCACATCTGATGCTGAAACCCTGCGGTGGCTCGCCCACTCTACCGACGTCGTCGTCCTTCAACACTTGCGGCAGCCGGTCAAGAGCCGGCGGCACGCCGCCAGCGCCGTCGCAGCGCTGCACAAGCAGCGATAAGAACCACCAAGTCAGCAGTGGTGTGAACTGCGACGAAACCGTGGGTGACGTTGCCAGCCCTATCAGCTACAGCCGTACGTCGTCCCTGAGTCAGGGCTGCGCGGTGGCACTAGCAGCAGCAGTGAACAGCGGCGACCGCAAAGGAAGCCGCAGTGCCCCACCACCACTCCAGCAGATGCACTCTTCGCTGAAGTCCGCAAGTCCACTGTTGGACAGAAACAGTAGTGGGAGCAGCAGCGGCGCTGACGAAGAACCCATTCAACCCATTTGTCGCGTCCATGTGCCGCCACCGTCGTACGCGCACCCTCCACCAGGCGTGTCACCGGCAGCGGCGTTGCAGCACAACGACGTGCGCGGCATCACGACGAGGTGGGAAAACGCTCTGCAGCCGTCATCGCCCACATCGTACGACTCTCGAAGCCGGTATGCAAACTTCGCTGTGGAGGTGAACGGGATGCGAGGGGTGGCCTCGCATGCAGGTGAGGACGTGACAACACCTGCCGCACCGCTCCCGTCTCTGCAAACCCAACAAGTGGCTGGTATCGCCCTTGTGGATGCCGACGTAGACGCACCATTATCCGAAGCATCGACAGCGGCAGAGATGGCAAAAGCCGCCAAGTTGCGCTCCTCCTACGCCCCCTGTAGCCAGCAGCAGCAACAGCAGCTCGCCGGGTCTGCCCTCTCCTACGCCCCGGCATCATCGCTGTCATCGGCAGTGAAGATGGTCAGCACGTACGCCCCTATGCGTGCTGCTACAGCGACAGCAGGCGGAGAAGGAGCAGCCCCGCCTTCCGTGCCTCGCAGCGACGGCGGTGACACGCATCAAGGGCTATTCTCAGCCGTTGTGGATAGAGCTTCGACCAGACTAAATCCCTTGGCATCCACCACGACCACACTGAAGAACAGCATCGCGACGAAGCCGACGCCCGACGAGGCAGCGGCGAGCACGCAGCACCCCAACACAGTGGCTGTGGATGGACCGCACCGGAGTGCCTTGACCAGCAGCAGCGGCGGTAGCAGGAGCAGCAGTGGGGGTAGTAACGAGCACGGCAACACCTACGCACCTGCTCGAGAAACTTGTGTGGGTCGCTACGTGAACCCCTACCTGGAGCGTGCGCTGGGGGGCGAAGTTGTGCCGCCGCCCCGCACCTCCTACGCCCCTGGCGGTGGTATCCGCTACAACGGCCTCGTCGCACCATCGGAAAGCACATCAGCGCCACAGCAGCCTACCCGACCAGCCAGCCCCTCTCCTTACAAGGGCCCGGTGGTGCGGGCGTGGAATGACGGGTCTGCTGTTGGAGGTTTGGAGAGGGTTGCCACTACCACCGTGGCGTCGTCGGCGTTGTCGGCACCCATGCAGCCCGCATCGATGGCACGCAACACGTACGCCCCTCTTCGCTACGGCAATCTTATCCAGCCGCCTGCCGCAACGGGTGTGGAGCCGAACGAAAGTCTGCAGCGGCAGTGCAGCACGGGAGGTGCGTCACCCGTGGCCCCGTCCACCACCATCCCCATCTCCTCCGGTCGCATGAGCATCTCCGCAGCGATTCGCAGCGCCCGCGCTGGTCAGCAGGGGGAGCGGATGCACCTTAACGACGGCAAGCCGCACGTGCACGTGCCAACGCCACCGGCAGAGGGCGGCCTCCCTGTCCCACCACTGCGACCCTTCACGAACCCGAACGAGCTGAACCGCACCCACGTGGTGCACGGGCATCCGAAGAGCTCCTGCGACTACGACGTCAACGAGGACCGCAGCGCGAGTGCACCGCACACCAGCGGAAATCTCGCTTTTCACGGTGACACAGCGCCCCTTCAGATGCCGCCGTACATGAACTGCGACGTGGCACCAACCAATGCTGGGCCGATGACATCATCAGCCGCAAACCACGAGCAGCCGACTGCGGCGGCGACGGCCGCCTCCCACCTGTTGCATGACACCACCACGACGGCTCCATCCTACGGCGCCACCAATGAAGCACAGCACATCAATACCCATTACTCCCCCCATTCCTCTGCTGCTGCTGTTGCTGCTGTGAACAATGCGGGTTACGCACCGGCGGTGCGGTACGCCAACGCAGGCAACCCAACGCTGTGGTGCGCCTACGGACAACTAGGCGGGGCGGCCATTGGACCTGCCTCTGTGGCATCTGCGCGGGTCTCAGCTGGAATGCAGCGAGAGGCCCAGTACAGCAGCGCTGCCAAGGAAAATGCGGATGCGACTTCAGCCGTTGCCGCTGCCAAAGCGGGGCCAAAGGACAACGGCGACGATGAGGAGGACAGCAGCGCGGCTGGCACGCCAAGCACGACGCAGAGTAACAGTAGTGGCAGCCTTACACAAGATACCCGCGACACCGGCTACCTGTGTCTGGTCATGGAGTACCACCCGATGGGCGACCTCTGTCACTACGTGCTGCGTGCAAAGCAGCAACTCGCGCTGCAACGGCAGCAGAAGCAGAAGCAGGAACAGCAACAGCAACAGATGCACTGGAAGAACAGCGTGCTTGACTCTCGTGCTGTGGCCTCGATGAGCACGCCGACGCCGTCCGACACGAGCTCGGCGGCGCTGCCGTGCCTTGGTGGTGGCGGTAACCCACACGCGGCCGGCTCCAGTCTCACCGGCTGGTACCCCACCGGCGACCCGAGCTCGCCCACCACCGCACCAGGCAGCTCGACGACGACGGTGGCTTCGTGGATGGTGGCAGCGGCGGCTGCGACGTGGCGCATCAAGCCCGCAGCGAGCCGCAGTGACCCGAACTTGGCGATGGTGGGTGGTGGTGGTGGTGGTGGTGTCAGGGGAAGTACCAGCGCCAACCCCAACGCCAACAACACCGCCTCGGCGAATGCAGCGAGGGTGGAGGAAGAGGAGGAGGGGGAAGAGTTGAAGGTCAACGACAGCGGTGGTAGTGGTGGTGGCGAGACGGCAGACCCCACCAGCCGGAACCCCTTGACGGAGCCGCAGTTGCTCTCTATCGCGTATCAGCTCTCCTCGGTGCTGGACCACATGCACCGCCAGTCACCCCCCATCATCCACCGCGATCTGAAGCCGGAGAACATCCTCATTAAAGGGGAGCTGGCGGAGTTCCTGGAGGACGTGCCGGCGGAGGTGGTAACGGGACTCAGGGGCGTCGTAAGCAGCCACCCCACCAGCAAGCCAGCATCGTCCCCTCTCTCCCCCGCCGGTATCTCGCCAGCAAACCTGCGAAAAGGCGGCAACAATAGCATCAGCCAACGTCATAGCACGAGCGTGGGGGGTGGTGTGCGCGCGGATGCGCCTGCGAAGGCCTCCGCCGCCTCACCACAGACCCCGTGCATGTCTAGCAACCGCGGGGCCTCCACCAACACCCTTGCCTCGGCCACTGCAGGCGTGACAGCAACAGCGAACCCCCTCCTCTCCCCTCCCCCCATCCGCATTACACGCGCCATCGTCCCCATCGTCGTGACAGACTTTGGTTTAGCGATCGTGCAGGAGACGCACCACCATCGACACCGTGGCAGCCGTGGTGGTGGCACGCGGCCGTACATCGCGCCAGAGAGCTGGAAAGGCGACACGTGCACCGCGAGTGACATGTGGAGCCTTGGTTGTGTGCTGTATGCCCTTGCTACAGGACGGCTGACGGCGCGCACAGTGCGGCTCATGTCGGAGGAAGCGAAGCAAGACGGCTTTGCCTCTCGCATGCTGAACGACATCATCAACGAGAAGTACTCCCTCGCGTTTGCGAGTTTTGTGGTGTCGCTGCTCGTCGTCGACCCGGCGAAGCGGCCGACGGCAGCGCAGGCCGCGCAGTGTTTCCTGGTCACAGAGAGCGAAGTCCGCTTCGACGCTTCAAGCCCGTTTTTCAGCAACGTATTTGACCTGTGAGCGCAAGAGAGAGAGGGGTACTTTTTTTTTAATCTCGTGGAGCAACAGGGTTTCCTATCCGACTCCCGCTCTCTCTCTCTCTCTCCTTCGCGTGCGTTTCTTCTCAGTGCAGCCCCTTTTCTTTTGAAATGTGTTTGTTTGCTCCCTTCCATGCTTACGCTTGGTGTCGTCATCTACTCCTCGCGCTCTCTCGCTACTTCCACCCCCCCCCCTCTCCCTCCCACGAGAGGAAAGACGTGAATTAAAACAAACGAGATTTTGGCGACGACGACACGTGTCGTTACGTGACGATCTCTCTTCATTCTTCTCTTTTTTTTTAGAAGGAGGGGGAGTCGTCGCGCGGACGCCACCACAAACCGGTTTGGTCCTGGCAGCTCATGCTGCCGGTGATGGTCCACGGATCGTTGTGTGTGTGTGAACGAGGGGGTTGTTGTGCCTCGCGCCATTTCTGTTTCCCCTCCTTCTCTCATGGCACCCCCACGAAACGAGTGGAGAGGCAAATGCACCCCTTCCAGAACGCAGAGAGAAAGAGCGAAGAGCGCTAAGATGCGCTCTGAATGCACAGGGCAACATCAAAGGTCGGTTTTTTTTTTTTTAATGTCACCTAATGGAGCATCGACATATCACTGATGTCCTCACTTCTTTCGGCCCCCAACTCTTCATTGCTCCTGCCTCTCCCCCCCCCCCCCTATCGCCTCTGCGCCTCTGATTATTCGGTCCTTCCTTTGGTGTGTGTATGTGTGTTTTGTTTATTATGTTTTATGTCCCCTGCACGCTAGGACAGCAGTGGTCTTGTTGTTGCTGTCGTCCGCAGCAACATAAATAGGTGTGCTCTTGTGTGTGTATGTTCGTTTGAAGGAGCCTCACAGTTTATTCGAACCGTACAGAAAAAAAAGAAAATCCGAGAGCTCGTTTGTGCAGCTGAGTCAATGCTACACGCTCGACTTCTGCGGCCGCGGCTGTCGCGGCACCACCTCTGCTACGCCACCACCTCCGCTGCGGTTGTCGTGACGTCCTCTAGCGGCGTCGTGCACACGACTCGTCCGCTGCTCTTTTTCTCCTCTTTTCTGGGGCAGAGCAGCAACTACCGTGGCAGCTCCTCTGCCACTGCGCGGACCACCGCGAAGGACACTTTTATCAGCGAGAGTGCCATGGGCCTGGGTCGGCACGATGTTGGGCAGCCGATGGCGAACGAGGCCATCGAAGCCACGGAGGGCAGCGGGGCAGGTGGCCGCAGTTGGCCTGGGGGCCTGCGACGTCATCAAATGGGTGGTGGCGCCTCTCCCGGATCAAGCGTGCCGAAGCAGGCGATCGATGACATCTTCATTGAGGGCCGCTCTCAGCTGACTGGGCCGAATCGACACCCGGTGTCGTACGAGCTGGAGGTGCACCGTGCCGCACGTGCCCGTGAAGCGGATGCGCAGCAGGCCTCTGTGGACTACTCGCAGGACTTCGATGAGTACAACATGCCACGTCACCCCGACGACGCGCAGCGCAAGCGGGCGAGCTGGGAGTTCACCCCAACGCCGGAGCATAAGGCGCTTGTGCTGCTGCTGTACCGAAACGTGCTGAAGGGGTTGATGAATTACAAGAGTGTGCGCAAGCGCAGCATGATCGCCTACGCCCGCATGTGCTTCCGCCGTCGCGCCATGGCAACGGAAAAGCTGCTCATCGATGAGTGCATCGAGGAGTGCCGGCGGGCCATCTACGTCCTTGAGAAGCATCACAACTTCACCAAGACAGGTACGTACGAGTTCGACACAATGACGATGCCCAAGGATACAGGTCAAGACGTGAAGACCTACATGGAGGAAGTCTACGATCCGGAGCTGTCGCGGCAGCAGTTTCAGAACTTCACGGATGTGCAGCCGGGAAAGGAAGACCAGCATCGGCAGGGTCTGGGTCCGACGTCGGGAGCACATCACTGGAAGGAGCAGCGCTCGTCGGGGGCCTTTAAGGTGGAGATACGTGACGAGGACAAAGCGCTACGGCCACCACCGCCACCTGGCATGGCAAGCTAAGGAGCACATAAGCAAAAAAAGCCCTGAAGAAAGTGAGAGAAGAGGAGAAACAAGCCACTGCCAATGGCAACACACATCATTCCCCACCCCCTTTCTAAACGTGTGTACGTGTGGTAGTTGTCACCGCTCTCCCTCCTTCTCCTGTTGCGTATTGGCGGTTCGGATGATGATGTTGTTGTTGTTGCCTGTTTGGCTTCTCTTTGTAATTATTTTCTCCTGTTCACACAAATCACTTTCTTATGCAATCGCTGTGTTGCATGTTTTGCGTGTTGGCGTGTTTTCTTTCCGTGTCGTCGTCTCTCAAGCCTAATGAATTATGATCTCTCTGCTGTGAAGGCGAAAAGACAAAAAACTCGCTTACGGGATTGGGGAGGAGGGGATGAATACTACCACCATCACAGGTGTGTGTGTGTGTGTGTGTGTGTGTGTGTGTGAAATCCGAAGAGTCCCACGCGTCCGTGTGTGCGTGTATGTTCCTCGTAGAGACTTACTCTCTCTCTCTTTCCTACAAAGTCAGGAAATAACAAACAACAGAGAAACATGTGTATTAAGAAGTGTGTCTTTCTACCTGTTGAAGGTCGGCTGAACGGAGTGGTTACACCTGCACACACACATCACCACCACAATACCTTCCCCCTCCCAGCTGCAACACCCGCTCCCACTTCCCTGGTGCCCTTTGAATTCTAAACGCCTTCTTTTTCTGTTATCTCTCCTTCTCTTCTGCTTCCTTTCCCTCCTACTGGGTCATTTCTCCTTCTTTACCATCAACACCAATCCTGCTCCATATATATATATATATATATATATATATACATGTGTGTGTGTGCCTGTGCCTATGCACACCGCAGCTCGCTTAGCGCGTTTCCATTGTGCTCTGTTGCTGTGTGTGCGCGTCTGTCTCGTGTGTGTGTGTGTGTTGTGGTTGCGGTGTTTGCCCTTCCATACGCGCACTTACACTGGCCCCACGCAGGCATCGACTATATCTGCGCTGCGTGTACGCGTCTGCAAGACGCCCTCCGCGCCATCAATACTCATACATATACATCTTTGTTTTTGTTGTAGCTGCTTTCAACAATCACTAACATCATTGCCACAAGCACAGCGGCAAATACATCCTCCCATCAGCAGACAAGCTCTTTTTTTTTCTGCCTCTGCTGAGTCATCTCTCATTTCTCTCTCTCCCCGTGTGTGTGTGAGGGAGAGAAGGAGAACAGCACGGTGTGGAGCGAAACAACAAAAAAAGGAGGTGGCGTCACTACACACACAACACAACGCACTTTCTTTTGTTATTTCATTTCTTTCTGTAGTTATTCTCTCTTTTCAGTGCCACGCTTTCATTTTGTGTTGTTGCTGTGTTTATTATTATTATTATTGTTGCTGTTGTTGTTTGCTGCAGACGTGCCACCTTCTCTTTTTCGCCCTCTTAACCCTCTTGCTGTTTTTTTTTTTTTTATCCCTCGTTGGGTTTGATTCGCGTTGTTGTTGTTTGTTGTGTTGGTTTGTGGTGGATCACATTTTTTGTTTTTTTACTGGGGCGGTCGTCCTCTTTCAACGCCAAAGACAAAAAGTAAGAGGGAGAAGAGACGAAGAAAAACCGCGGAGTACGGCGTGGCTGCTTGCAGGCGAGAAGCGAAGAGAATAGTGCGTAGACAGAGGAGAGCGGCGCTACTCCACCCCCCCCCCTCCCCCCTCCTCCTCTTTGCTGTGGGGGGCGTGAGACTGGGTGTTGTACCCCCTTTTTCTTGTTGCCGCTGTTGTTTGCCTCCCTTTTTTCTAAATACTGCTGCCTTTGTTTTTTTTTTTTCTCCCTCTCTGACTTTGCCCATCTGGTCCGTACCGACTGCTTGTTCCTCTGTGTGTGTGTGTGTGTGTGTGTGTGTGTGTGTCCTTCTGTTGCGATTTAATCGCAGTCTTGTTAGACGTTCTTGACAGCCGTCTGCACGCGGCTTAGCCGCAGAGACATACACACGCACATCTATGCTGCGGTACTCCCTCTGCACTTTATACTCCATCTTCTCCTTTTCTGTGAGTGTTTCTGTTTTGTTCTCTTTCTTTCAGTGTTTGCACTGCCTTATCCGCTCTCGCCCATCTTCTCTCCCTCCCCTCTTTCAACTCCCCTCCTCCCTCGTTGCTTTCCACTTTTCGCTTGGTCACGTTATTCTCTCCTCACACAAATCTCTATTATTAGCTCCACGTTTTTTTTAGTTATTTGTGTGTGTGTGTGTGTCTTTCTTTTTTCTGTAGCTTACTTGTTTGACTGTCTTGTTTCCTTCACTTTTTTTTTTTGCTGAACAGGACTTCGATATTGACTATAAACATATCGAGACATCATCGTTGTTGCTCTCTTTCTCTTCCCTTGTTATCTAATTAAGTTGTGGTGGTTGTTGTTGTTTTCAGCTCGTATTTGCCAAGCCCTCTTCTTATCCCTCTCTTCTTCTTTGTGTGTGTCTCTCTCTTTCTTGTTCTTTGTTTTACCCGCAACGCCTCACAAGCGCAAACACGCACAGAAAGACACGACGTGTTTTTTTTCTCATTTTAGTTTTTCTCCTCTTCTTTCTGTGTGTGTGTGTGTGTGTGTGTGTGTGTCTGTATTTTGATGTAGCGAGAAGCAGCCGTAGTTATCATCATTCCGTTATTGTCTTCACTTTCTTTCTGCTCTTTCCTCTTTTTTTTGTAGGCCACCATCGCCGATAATCCACCTGGAACCCTCTTCTCTCTCTCTCTCTCTCTTTGTGTGTTGGTGTGTTGGTGTGTTGGCTCCCCCACTCCTCCCCGAAAGTTCTCTTTGTTTTTTGCCGTCGCTAATTTCTCTTGTTGTTTTCTTGTTTACATTGTGACAACTCTTCTGCTGTTCGCCCCCCTTGCTGAGAGCCCCCCTCCCCTCCCCTCCCCCTCCTTTTTTTTTCCTTACTACTACTATTATTGTGAGGTGAACGACGGAAGAAAGAAACAAGAATAAGAACAGTCAGACTCGTGGCCGTGGCCGTGTACGCGCGTGTGTGTGTGCTTCCCCCCCCCCTTTGTTGTTGGTTGTAGGGTTGATATCTCATCTCGTGTGTGGCGTTCTGCACTGTGTGTGCTTGTGTACTTTTTTGGGGGGTGTACTCGTATCAGCTTTGTTTTAGGTTTGTTTGTTTGTTTGCTTCCCCTCGTTTATCTTCTTTTCTTCGCTTCACTGGGTTTGCTGTCGTGCTGAGCTCCCCTGCCCTCCATCATCACATCCGCTCACCAAACCCTGTTCTTTGTTCTTTGTTCTTTTTTTTTTTTGATCACCTGCGTCTCTTTTCTGTAAGAGAGAGAACGATTTCAAAAGCCAACATAATAAAGGCAAAGGCAAAAGAAAGCAAAGACACATTTTCTGTACATAGTGCCCATCTTTCGTCCTCTTTTGTTGTTGTTGTTGTTAGCCCTCACACACTTCCACAGACCTTCATCGCACCCGCACACGCACCGTGTAAGTGACAAAAGCGAAAGCCACGTGGGAAGCTGGTCTGTGTGGAGTTACAGCACACGTACGCGATATTAGAGCTCCTTCTCCCTCCTTCTGTTTCTTTTTTTTAATTGGTTATCAGCAACTGTTGCTCAATAGAAGAAAAAAAAGCGTTATCATCCCGCACTGCTGCTTGCGTGAGAACCCTCTTCTTTTTCTACACGCGCGTGACTTCAGTCCTAATCGCCCCCGCCTCTTCCTCTCTCTCTCACTATCACACCACCCATCTACCTCACCTCCTGTCTCTGTCCACCACCGCCACCACCACCGCCGTTTTCTCAGGTGTGGTTGACAGACGCATTGTGCGCATCGGTTTCGGCTTTTTTTTTCCCCTGTTTTCCTTTTTGCTCGTGTTAGCGCGTTTGTTTGTCTGTGTGTGTGTGTGTGTGTGTGCGTGCGTGTGTGAGTTTATAAAGGGGCGAAGAATCGGAAGGGAAAGCGACCAGCACAGATCTCCCATCGACGCACACGCTCTTCGTCTTATCATAATCACCCCTCTTATTTACATTGCCTTTTGGTTCTGACCTCCCACACTATCTTCCTCGGTTTTCTCGTCTCAGCCGCCTCCCTCTCTCCTCCTTCCCTGATTGTGGTGGTTTCCTTCGCCGTTCATCTCCCATCTTTACTTTTGTTCGTTTTTCTTGCTGGTTTGTGGTAGACAAAAGAAGGCAGCGCAGGACTGTCGCTGACCTAATTGTCTTCACATACGCACCCCCACAGCCACCTCCACCTTTTCTTATAGACTGATACGTGGCAACAAACAGACGGGGTATACTGTTCTCTTGTTAAGTGTTTTATTGTTATTGATTTGCGCGGTGGTGCAGAGGAGCTTTTGTACTTCTTTCTCATTGTTTTTGTTTGTTTCCAAGAGTAGGGCGTACATCAACAGGGATATAGGCGAAGTGCATCGAGCCTTCTGCAGTTGTCGGTAATTTGTTTTTTGGTTGGCTTTCGTTGGTGGCCTTCTCGACTCGCTCGGCCTCTTTCGGGGTTTTTCTGTTTTATTATTATTATTATTGTAAGTAGCGATGATGGCGAGCAGCCCATCCCCGTATTCACAGGAGGTGTGGGGCAGTGCGGTGAACCCCGCCCTCACCCCTCTCCTGAGCTCGCATGCCTCACAGGTCACAATTGACCACCACAACAGCAACAGCCATACCTCGGCCAACAACGCCACGGCGGCGCCGCTGTCCCACCCCAGCGGTGGCGACCCGTCCGCGTCTCCGGTGAGTACGGATATGTACCCCTTCGACTTGGAAACCGCAGCAGCGGAGGCGCAGCCGCCTCGGCACCCCGGTGCATCACCATCAGCGACACCCTCGGTCGCCACGTACGTCATCTCCAACTCCGTCCCACCGCTCCTGCGCTCTGCCCTGTCGTCTCAGCCGCAGGCGTACATGCCGATGTCGCTTGTGCAACAACAGCCGTCGTCGCCTGCCTTGCAGCCCGCACCGCAGCAACAACAACAACAGCAGTACAGCACGCGAAGGGTGTCGGTGCTTGACGAGGCCGCTCTGTCAGCGTCCCCGTCCGACTCGCGTACACGTCAGGTGGGCACTGCAACGTGGAAGGCGGGGCCCACAACGGCTGCTGCTGCTGCTGCCGGAACGACAGACACGACGCGTGGCTCGTCGGCTACGCGGCCCGCCTCCTCACATGGAGGTGCCTCCGCCACCACGACGTTGCACGATGTCGCAGGCTGCGCGAGTGCCGGCAGCTACACCAGTGTCGAGTCTTCCAGGCGACGGCAGCAGCAGGCCACCCACCCGGCGGCGGCGGCGGCAAAGCTCCACCACGCAGGCAACTGCAGCGCCATCGACGGTCACCCGTTCCCATCCTTCGAGAACTTAGACTGCTTCTCTCCGCAACTGCTCTCGCCGTACCTCAACACCTCCCTCCCCAACACGGCGAACGGCAGCGGGGTCTTCTATCTCCCTCCCCATCGCCACACCTCCGCCCGGTGCAGCGGCACCGACGCCGTTGACCTGCAGGAGTCCAGCGGCTTTAGCGGCGTTGCGTTAGTGCCCGGTCAGCGAGCCACCCCCAACGGGTACATCAGCGAGTCTAGCTCGCAATTCGCGCTACCGCGCTCCTCTGCGAAGCCGCAGCGCACCAACGCCGTCCACCACAACAACGCCAGCAGCAGCAGCAGCAGCAGCAGCAGCGGTGGTGGTGGTGGCGGCGGGGCCGCAACTCCCGTGCCGCGGTGCGGGCTGCAAAGCCCGTCACTGGTCATAGGCACCTTGACCGCTGCCACCGTTGCAGACCCGCACACGCAGCGCGAGACGACGTCGTCCGACTCGCCGCTGCATCACGGCTTACAAAGCCCTCTCCGACTGTCGCCTGCGTCAGCGTCAGCCGCAGCGACGTCTGCCCCACCACCATTACCACCACAGTCGTCCACCACCGCCTCTGCAGAAGCAGTGGCGCACACCTCTCAGCAGCAGCAGCAGCAGCAAGGAGGGTGTATCGAGAAGCTGGCAGCTGTCCCTCAACGTCCCCCGCGTCCCCTCTCGCTGAGTGGATACAGCGACAGCAACAGCAACAATAGTAACCCACAACGTGCGGAGTCAAACTTTGGCGTGGGCCGCGATGCCGACGTCAACAACGTCCTGTGCACCTTCCAGCCCCGGAGTGCTACGGTGCCCCTGCACACAGCACCCGCCTCATCCAGCAGCGACAAGGCCCGATCCATTAACGACGCGGACCCCACCGGCACTGGGGGCAGCACCCGAAAGCGTCTTGACGGCTTGCCCAGCTCCTCCCCGCACAACAGCAAGAGTGTTCTCAGCACGTCAGGGACAAGCACCACCAATGCTGCCACGCCCACTGAACCATCAAACATGTCGACTTCTACGAAGCCGCCACCTTCGCGCCGGCAGCTGCGGCGACGCGACCTGCCACCCCTTAACACCGCCTCTGCGCGCACGCCGACGGCCTCCAACACCGAGAGTGTGGACACCGACACCGCGGCGGTGGTGCCCCTGACCGGTTTTGTCGCCAGCAACAGAGGCACCGGCAACACACCGACACCGGTGAAGCTGTCCCTGCCAACGGTGCTGCCGGCAGGACGTCACCGCTACGACATCGGCCTTAGCGACGGACTGCAGCTGAGCGGCCTCGCCAGTAACAGTGGCATGAGCTACCACCCAAGCCGCAGTGTCAGTGGCAGCGGCAGCAACAACGCGGCCATCAGCAAAAGTGAGTCTTTCGGTGAACACTGCAGAATGAGCAGTGCGGTGCGGCTGAACCTGCGCTCCTTTCATCCCACCTCCCCCACAAAGCAGCAGCAGCAGCAGCAGCTTCGTCCGATGCGGCCGCCGGCGCTGACGGAACCGTCGTTGCGCATGAACGGCAGCACCCACCTCTCGACCTCCCGCGTCACCAGCTCGACACTTATCAACGATGCTGACAGCGCCACGTGCAGCACGACGGCGACGATGACGGGCACCGCGCCCTCTCCCATGGCACGTCGCAGCAGCGCAAAGCCCGGCGAGACACCGGCGACCAACGCGCACACGACGCGGCGCTTCGTGCTGCGCCGCGCCGCACCCCGTGTATCGGGCAGTGCAGCACCCCACTCTGCCGCCCAGGAGGCAGGGGCGAGCGTGGATGCAAACAATATCCCGCAACCGGATGGCAAGGCAGCGAGCTCGCCATCGTTGTCTCAGCAGCAGCAGCAGCAGCAGCAGCAGCAGCAGCAGTCGGAGAGCTCGCTGTCCCAGACAGGACAAAGCGACTCTGCCCCTGCGTCTGTCTCGGCGACGATGACGGCCCCGCCACAGCCGTCCACCGGTGTGCCGTCGCACTCGCGCAGGCGCTTCACACGGCAACAGCAGCAGCAACGGCCTACCGCCGCCGCTCCGTCCCCGCCGCGGAAGCCACGCACCACCGACGCGGACGGCGCTTCGCCTGTCGAGTTGATGCTCACGAGTCACTCCCCTACCATGCCACCCCTTCGCACGACCGCGAAGGATGGGGCGGCATCGACTTCCATGGGCACGCCGACGTCAGCCCGATCAAGCACCTCCCCCACTTCAGCCCGCAGTGGCACGAAGGCGCCCGCGACGAAGCGCCGGCTAAAGACAAAGGCGCTCGTGCGGTCGGAGCAGCCGCAGCGGCACCTGTACGGCAGTCCACTGAACGCCTCTACTACCTCGTCCTTCAGCTCTGCGATGCCGCAGCGTCAGACTCCCGCCTTGTCCTCCGTTGCGTCCCTGTCCCTGTCCATCTCGCAGCCGTCGCAGGCCACCATCGCCGCCCGCGCACACCCAGCCCGCTCCCTCACCTCTGCCAGCATGATGTTCAGCGTGTCTAGCCTTGTGCCCTGCACCCCAGCGGCAGGCGGGGCTGCTGCTGGTGCTGGCGTGGGGGCACGACTGTCTCCTGTCCAGCAGCTTGTAACGCCGCGGCCGCGTGAAACCTCACTGCAGGTCTCCGCCTCTTCGCTGCTGCTGCACGCCGTCACCGCTTCCCCGATCGTCGTGTTTATGAATGGCAACGGTCTCGACGACGGTGCCACGCGCGTCACCGCAGCGGCAGGCACCGCTGGCACAACATCCATGCGTGCATCACGGCCACGTTTCCTGCCACAGTTCAGCCGGCAGATGCGCACGACTCGACGACCCACCGCGTCGGTGGAGACCCCCTCCCACCGCGGCGGCGGGACACATCGTGCGGAAGATCAGCAGGACTCTGTAAAGCTGCCGTTACAAACCAAAGCAGGGGCAGCTGGGCACGGACGGCCACCTCGATCACTGCCGCCTGCAATTTCGTCGTCGTCACCGCCACCGTCGGCTCTCTCCTCCGCCACCGTCATGAACTCCTCCCCGAGTGTTCCCCTGCAGATGCAGTCGAACAGTACGCTGCGCGGGCACAGCGTGACGCGTGGGGTCGGCGATGATGAGGAGGACGAAAAGGAACGGGTGGAGGCCCCCTCGGTGCCGGTGCTGGAGACCCTTGCAGTGGACGCGAGCAACGGCCACAGTTCTGGCGGAGGGAAAGAACGAGAAAAGAGAAAAGAAGAGGCAGCGGCGGCGGCGGCGGCTGCTGCATTGGACCAGTCCGCACCGCTGCGGGATGTGTCGACCTCCATGGAAGAGGTGACGTGTGTCCGCCCGGTACGAGCAAAGGTTGATGCGGAGTTGCCCTCGTCTCCACACGAAGCGATGCCCACCACAGAAAACGATCTGAAGGGCGAGGCCACGGCAACGGCGCTGATTGCCAGCAGCAGTCGCACTAACCCCGCCGCTCCTGGCACCAGCGCGAACCGGTCCCTCACCCCCACCATCGTGTGCCCTGCCATCGCCACTCCCCCTTCACGGGAGCCCTATACACTGCAGCAGGCTGACGTAGCGGCGCTTCATGGTGCACCACTCGCTGCCACAGCAGACACCACGGAGAAGGAGAAGGGTAGCGTGTTGTCTGCATCACCGCCTGTTGTCACCCCACTCGTCGTGCCAGTCGTGGTCGTCGGGGTGGCAAAAGAGGAGGAACCTGCTGCTGAGACAACCGAACCAGCGGCCACCACCGCGACTTGCACGGAGGCGCGGCATCACAACACCATCGCGGAGCCCGTGCGAGATGACTCCCAGAGCCACAGCGACGACGACGACGACGACGCCGACGCTGGCACCCCACCACACTCGACGAGCACCAAGACAACGGAAACAAAGGACTCTCCCACGCCACAAGCCCGTCCTGCAGATCAGCCCATTAACAACCCCTCGCCGCTGCCGGCTCCGTCCAAGTCGCCGCTGCGTCGGCGCCATAGGAGCACGCACGACGAAGACAATGATTCTTTCCTCTGCCCAGCCGTGCCCTCCATCAACGTGGAAAAGCTGGTGGCAGGCAGCATCGAAGCATCCGCAGCAGCAGTGTTGTCCGTCGAGAAGCATCACACGCCCCTTCCAGAACCTCACACATCGCAGCAACTGGCACCGACAGCAGTGCAGAGGGAGAGGGAGGCTGATAAGGGTGGAGATGATCAGGGCAATGCACTGGGTAACGCGTCCCCATTAGCGCTGAGCGAGATCGCAGAAGGGAAGGCCGCAACGACGGCTGATGCTGCTGCGGTGGTGGTGCCAGTGCCGTGTCCTGAGGTGGTGGCAGAGCATCAGAAAGAGGAGGCGGCAATAAGGGCTGCTTTCTGCACTGCCTCCGCCAGCAACGCCGCAGCGCGCTCACACGGCGCCAAGGACGCAGTGGAAGCACCGGTGGTGCACGCGTCCCCTACGCAGCCGCATGGCTTGATCGCCGCCTCCTGCAACACGACCGCAGCCATGTCCACCGCGTTGGTGCGGACAGACCTGACCGCTGCCAGTGCAGATAGTGTAGAAAAGCAACAGCAGCAGCAGCGGCCACCACACCCACCCAACCCCGCCACGACCACCATGACTAACGTTGCTGCCGTCACGAAGACGCCGACGGCCACCGTCTGCTACCATCGCAGCGCCCTCTACTCCTTCTTTGCGAGTGGTCGCTCCGCTGGTCGCGGCTCAGCGTCGCACCACTCCACCCCCGAATCAATAGCAGCAGCAGCAGCAACAACAACGGGTGTTGTCTCTTCTTTTTACTCGAGCGTTGACCAGCAGCATCACTCCGCACGTGACGGTGCTGCTATCGCTGTCACCACTACAACAGCCGCTGCAGCCTCACACGATGTTCCTTACCCACGCGACCCGTCGAGCAGCGAGCCTGTCACGGCCTCCTCCAGCAGGGGTGCTGCCACGATGCGATCGTCGTCCCCCATGACGCGGCTCGCCACGCTGCTCTTCACCTACCGCGCCACCACCCCCAGTGACGAGGCAGCTGCAGCACCAACAGCGGCGACAACGACGCCTGCCGCAATCCCCGCCACGCGAAATGACGGCAGCGGGAGCTACCGCAGCCTGTTTCATGTAGCCCGAACACCGATGCTGTGGCCCGCGGCGGAGAAGCAACAGCAGCAGCAGATGAAGACGACTACGATGCCCATCGGTGGACCCCAACCCCTTGCGGCAACAACATCCGCCTCGTCCGTGGAAGACGTGGTGGTGGGTTTGAGAAGCATGGACAAGGCACCCGCGCGTTGTGAGTCCTTGATAGTGCAGAGGGACTTCAAACCACCGCTACTGCAGCAGCAGCAGCAGCAACACGCTTCACCCACCACCACCGCCGCCGCCTCCTCCTCTGCTCCTGCGCAGATACCAACGCTAGAGCTAACGGCGCTGATGGCCGTCACGAAGCTTGCCCTGCGCACCTCCTCCCTCGCCACGCCGTTGCGACCGCTGGCGAAGCGGAAGTGGTCGAGTGCGGTGGCGCAGGAGGCCCCCGCACCGGTGTTACCCCGACGCGACTCCCTCTTTCCGCCGTCCTGCGATGTCAGCGGTGCAGGCGGGCAGCAAACGACGACCAGAACGGAGGCAGACACGGTGGTGCCTGCCATCACCACCGACACATCTGCGGTGGCGGTGACGGAGAGGCCGACTGCGAAGCCGCTCGCAGAAGTCGACGGCAGCAGTCCTAGCGCCACAGCCGCACCCGCAGCAGCAGCGGTGGCAGCAACAGCACTAGCAGGAACAGAAACGACGACGGCAGAGCCGCCGCTGTTGCCCGTCATGGATCAGACAGGAATTGGTCAGCTGTGGATGGAGGTGTGTGCGTCGACGCCGAAGAACGTCGAGGGCCCGCGCTACTCCCTCAAGCCCGGAGACGACGCCACTCGCACGCGGCGCGGTGTGCTGAACCGGCAGTGGCTGCACCACTCCCGCACCAGTGGCGAGCAGAGCCGCAACCACCACAACTGCACCCCAGACCGCAGTCGGCAGCGTCGCTCATCACGCAGGAGTCCACTGTGGTCCGGCCATCGCAGTGGCACCTTCGCCGGCAACTCCAACGCCGCCATCGCAGCCGCGGCGATGTTTGGTGGTGTAGCACAGTCGGACAGCGGGGCTACTCGATGCAGTACATCCCACACAGAGTCGTCGGCGCCCACGAGCTTCTCCAGCGGCACTGCAATCAATAACCTTAGCCGCGACGCCACCCACTTCTCCTTTCCCAGCATTGCTGCCATGATGAACTCCGACGACGACGAGGACGACATGTACGATGAGCGTCACGCACGCGACAACTTGATGTTTCTGGAGTACGACCCCGATATTGATGAAATCATGCGGGCCAAGGCAGCGGTGATGCGGCGCACCGGGCGTCGACCGAGTGCGTCGAAGCTGCCGCTGCGTCGCGCCAGCGCACACTTCAGCGGCAGCGACCTCCTTCACCTCCACAACGGCGAGGTGCCCGTAGCGAAACCGTGTCTGCAGCCGACCTCGTCCTTTGCGCGACGTCGACGCTCATCCTCGGGGTCAGCCAAGTACGCCCGTCACGGCAGTAGCAGCGATGGCCCTTCGTGCGAGCCGCGTAACGTCGTTGATGATAACAACAACAGCGACGGCGCTGCGGCCCGGGCGGCAGCGATGCTGCGGCAGCACAGCGGTGTGGTCCCGTCGCTGCGTCGCGCTCTCCCGTCGGCCAACGCAAGCGAGGAGGCGACGCAGCCCGACGTGTCACGGCGATACCTCTGGCACAGCCCCACGCTGAGCCTGCAGAGCGCGTTGTTACTGAGCACAGATGGCAGTTCCGAAAGCGGCGAAAGCACCTGCAACGAGAATGCTGGAGTAGGCGGAAGCATCACCGCTGACGCGGCGCGTAGCGTAGGAAGCCCGGATAAAGAAGCACAGCTCGCTGCCTCACCACCGCATCAGCCACCGCCGCAGTCTTGGCAGCCGCACCTGCATCAACGCCGACACCGCGTGTTGCCGTCGTTTCTGCTGTCCGACACGGACGAAGACAACAACAACGGCAGCGCCAGTGCGAGGTCGGAGTATCTGCGGAACGAGGAGGTGCACGAGCAGGCACCCACGCCCACCACACCAAGAGCCGACGCACGGGGAAAGATGGAGGGCGGAGCAGCAGCCGCGACAGGGGCGCCACGTGTCCTACGCCCGTCTCGTCAGCGTCGCGCCTCCGTCACCCAGCCTGAGGACGGTGGTGTCAGCCCTGTTCTGTCATTGTTGGCGCAGTGGAAGAACAGGCCGGCGCCGTTGGTGGTGGAAGCCCTGCGTCTGCCCGACTCCTCCGTTGCTGCCGCCACAACGACAACAACAACGATGCAAGGGAGCACCACAACGGCTGCCACCACACCCACCCACGCTAACACGGCGGCACCGACGCCCTCGACCCCGAAGGACAATGCGGATCCGCGACTCACCCCTATTCCCCGCAGCGGTGACAGAAATTGCGTGTTACCTTGCTTCCCTCTGTCGACGCATGGTGCCGGCGAAGACCATGAACAGCAGCAGTCGCGGGGGGAGGAAGGAGCCGCAGCGGCAGGCGCCAGCGGTCACGTGAGCCACGGCGCCTTGACCCATGTACTTAATACACTGAGCGACTCGCTGACCACCGTGCGGAGCTGCACCACCACGCCACCACCCAGGACCGTGCAGCGGGAAGCAGTAGCCAACATCAGCTTCGCCTACCACCCACTCACGCTTGACGAACTCGCCGGACACGCCGCGACCCTGCTGGAAAGCAGCGCGGTCAGCCGGTCCGCGTTTACGATCCGCAGTGGGTTGGCGAGTGCCTTGATGAGTAACGCCGACAGCCACCTCGATGAGGGCACCACCATCGTTATCACCGCCACAGGCGAAGCCAGAGCAGCAGCGGAGGAGGGAGACGAGCAACGGACCAGTTGTTCTACGCGTGACGGTCAGCCAAACTCTCCAGCAGTGGACGAGGACAACGACAACAACAGCGAAGGTCCACCGGAGGTCCGCACGACGCAGCTCCGCAGCGAACGCGCGTCCGTCAACGAACCACCGGCCGCAGCTGCAGATCCGCGCAACAACGATGACATCCACCACCGCGACAGCAGCAACAATCGCCGTCGTAGCAACAACGTCAGCGGCATCAGCGTGGAAGGCAACGACGCCAGGCCGTCCGCGAGGTTCTCGAGGGACCTCCCGCACATCCCACCCGTCATCGCACCGCGAGACGACAACAACAGCAGCGATGAAGAGGAGGAGGGGGAGAACGGGGACGACGACAGCAGTTCGACCGACCTCTCAACCGCTCAGCTGCAGCCGTGGACGTCACCCTTCACCTTCGGCGTCGGCTTGACCGCCACTCCGCACACGGCCATCACGGGTTCGGTGGGAGGAGGCGCAGCTGCTGTGCCGCCGCCACCACCACCTCCCACCTCCTCCTCCGGCCGCGTCTCCCCCTCAGCCGGCCCTGGCATCCTCATCCCCTCACGCAAGTGGCACAGCGGCAGCGCGACGACGACGCCCACCCCCACCCCGTGTGTCACCCTCGACGACAACGCAAAGGGCAGTGGGGCAGCAAACAACGACACGGACATCAACCCCGCTGCGGGCGGTGGTGCCGTCGTCATGGACGTGCAACCTTTCACGCTGGACGGGAGTGCTTCGGAGTCGACCCTTGCAGCCGGCCCCGCAGCCGCCGACGTCGGGGACCGCCGGCGTCGCGCCATCCGCCGCACCCAGACATCCTTCACAGCCCTGCCGGACAGCGACAAACCACCCGGGTCACCGCACCCACACCCGCCTCTATCGTCATCGGCATCATCGTCATCACCCCCGCACATTTCGTCACGGCCTCAGCTTACATCCCTGGCGACGGCCGTAGGCCTCACCCAGCCCAGTCGCCGTGGTAGCGGGCCCTTCGTTGCTGCTGCTGCGCTGAAGGACGGCGGAGGCGACGACGTGGCAGCAGCCGACACCATCCCACGAGCAGAGGACGGGGTCGTTGTGTCAGCGGGCCACGTGCAGCTACCCCAGCCGCCGCCAAACCGGCTTCACGTGTCGTTCTGCAACGAGCTGGCCGGGCGCGAAGCCTTCGCGCAGTCGCTGACGCGGACAGAGGGTGGCAGCAGCAGCGTCAGCAACGGTACAGCAGCAGCCGTGACCACCACATCGCTGCTGTCACCACGCCAGGTGATCCTTGCCCCTTCCACGCAGCACGGGATGGTGGCCTCGGTGTCGCCCGTGACGTCACCCGCTGGGACGAGCATTCTGGTGTTGCCGCACACCTCACCTCTGGTAGCACCGGCCGCCAACGCCACCGCTGCTGCCTTCGCCTCCTCCACCCCCTCCTCTCCTCAGCCATCCTCGACAGCGGTGGAGCAGGGGGTGACGGAGTGCTCGACTGCGCAGCCTGTCTGCGAGAACAGCAGCCTCGTAACGAACTTGGGGGGTACGCAGGACCGCGAAGTGCGAGGCGAGGTGCAGACGGTGGTACCACAACGGCCGCCGTGGGCTTATCTGCATACGCAGCAGCAACAGCAACAGCAAGGCACCCCGCTGCCGGAAGCCACGGACCTCAGCCAACACCACCTACACAGCCACAGCAATCACCACGAGCACCACCACGTGCACATACAACACGCACCAAACCACGCACCGTCCCCCCTGCAATGCAACAGAGAGCTAGTTCAAGGGGTGGCGACACGCTGCGACAGCGGCAGAGCCGGCAGCGGTCACAACAGCAGTCACCACCACCGCATTGGGGTGAGCGTGGCTGAGCCGGCGCTGTCCCCAGCAGCCGCCATCCTGCACGCGCACGCGCTGGTGCCCACCACAACAGCAGCAACGAGAGTTTCGATGCTGCAGCCCAGTGCAAACGAGCGCGTGGCAAGTGGCAGCGGCGACGACGGCATGAAGAAGGACAAGAGTGAGGAGGACAGCTGCCTCACACAACACCACTCCCCCTTCACGAGCCGTCGCAACGTCGCTGGTACGCGCGCAGGCAGCATCCCTTCCGCCCGCAGTGGCAGCCTCGGCCGCCTCCGTACCTACGACTGGGCTGGCTCGATGATGGGGAGTGTGATGACAACGGAGAGCAGCAGCTTCCTCTCCTCGCCGACCGACAGCGACGTGTGAGGGAGGGCGATCGCAAAGGCGCTTTTGTGTTGAGTCTCCTTCAACATTTATGGGGAAGCGTGTGCGCGTATGTCGGATTGTTTTGTTTGTCCGGTTGGCACGACGCCTTTCCTAACGGAAGCGGTTTTCTGTGTCTCTTTTCTGCTACACCTTTTCTCCTCATCTTTCTTTTGTCGGTGCTTCCTTGTTGTTTTGCATAGTGTTTCTTTGTCTGCCCTCCCCCCCCCTCACTCTTTGCGAAGACACACAAACTTTTAGGGATGTGGTCGTCACTCACGGATCCTTGTATCAATGTATGTAGGTGTAGGTGTGTGTGTGTGTGTGTGTGTGTGTAGGCGTGTTTGTATGTGGTGTGGCTGCTTGTTGTCGGTGTTGTTTGTTTTCCCAGCCAATGCGGTTATATCACCTGCTGCACACACACACACACATCTCAGCCCCACCACCACCACCACCCTCCCTCCTCACTCACAGCAGTAGTGACTTCCTCAAAAAAAAAGACAGAAGGCAACAGAAAAGAATTGAAGAGCGAAGAAGGTAAGATGAAGTCTTCATCTGGAGTCTGTCTGTATATGTGTGTCTCTGTCTATGTGTGTGTATGTGTCTGGAGCACCCCAACAAGCAACAGGACGAAGAAAGCCAGTAGAGTGGCGGAAGGAAGTAAAACCCTCGCACGCGCTAACAAACTAAAGAAAAACGGGCAGCGGCGCTGCTCTCGCCTGCAACGTTTGACGATGTCTCCTCCTCCTCTTCCCACCCTTCTACATTCTTCCTTTCGCTTCCTCTGTCTTCACCCTACCTTCTCTTTTGTCAGTTGTAGTGGTGGTGACTGTCTGTAGTTGCCTCCCTTCCCCCCCCCCGCTCTTCTGGTGTTGAAGTCCCCCGCTGTACAAAAGCTAAAGACCAGGCACGTCAGCAATAGCAGCAACTCACCCGCACCCATAGATACACATATACACTCGCAGGTGCATCCCGTGTGTATGTGTGTGATTGTCGATCGCGTCGAAAGAACGTCGTCTCTCCTCGGTGTTCTGTCAAAAAAAAAGGCCCGCTGCTGTTTTAATCTGCTATTTCGTAGTGTAATCCTGATGCCGGCCACCTCACCGCGGTATCGGGGTCTCGTACCCGTTACGTGGGGAAGCCAAGCGCCTGCGGCCTCCTGAGTGGGCTTGCGGGTTTATTGGCGCGGCAGATAGATCTGGGTGGGACCCAGCCTGGAGGGACTTGCCGTGACGTTCACGTTTGAACCAACCCACAGAAATTCGTGTTGTCCCGTGACATATATGTTTTAAACCTGGAGGGTTGATGCGCCACTTAGCAGCAAGGCATGACCAAATAACGCCCCCTCCCCAAAACGTGTCTTCCCGCTTTTTTTGCGTGCGACGATATGCTCCGTCATCTGCTTGTGTGCTCTGGGCTCGCTGAGCTACGCAACCACTCCAGGATCAGCCCAGAGCATGAAATCGTTGCTGGACCGGACGTACAACTCGCCAACTTCCTTATTGCGATGACTCGATAACCTTCCTCCATCCGTCCTCGCGCGTGACAGGTGATGCAGCCGTCCAACCTGATGAGTCCGTCCCCCTCTGCTGACAGCGTCAGCCCACCTTTAGTATCTTTTTCTACCTCTTTCATAGTTTCTTCCAGTAGTTTGTCTCAAGGGGAAGTGCCAGGTGGCAGGCACCGCAGAGACGAGGTTGACAAAGTACGACCGTCCCGCTTACATGTGATCCGGTACCGCCGACGACGGTCTGAAGTGGTGGTCTAGGCTTTAGCCGTGGTGCACGCATGTTGGTTGAGAGAGCCATGGATAGGGTTTTTTTTTTCACTGTCATGCTCTTCGTTTCTTCGTGGAAAACGCCACTTTGAAAAAAAAAAGCGTAAAATAGCACTGCTGGTGGAGTAGTGGTCACCATCGCACAGGAGCAGAAAGCGTCATCGCTGCTTCTCTTTCTTGTTGTTGTTTTGTCTCTCCTTCTCCTTGTAATCCACCTTATCACCTGAAGCTCCTCCGCCCTTCCCCTCCCCTTCTCCATCCCTGGGTGTTTTATACCAACGGAGTTTGAACGCGATCAGCGTAGCATCCGCTGTTCGCCACCCGCACCACCAGAGGATCACTGCCTTCACGCTGACTTTGCCCCTCTTGTTTTCTTCAGCAGCCTGCAACACGGCCCTCACCATAATTCGAGAAAGCTGTTTTTCATCTTTTCCGGATTTTTCTTCTTTTTGTGTGTGTGGTAGATTCTTAAAGCACCTGCTTCATCAGCTCCACTCCGCCTTGCTGAGTCTTGTTTCGTAGATCGACGAGCTTCCTCGCGTGTGCGTGTGTGTGTGTGTGTGTGTGTGTGGTGTGTTGTGTGTATGTCGTGAGGAGGACTCCTCCGTAGAAGCCTAACTTTCTGGTCCATTTTTCTACGCTCTCTTTTTTCCTTTCTCCTTAGCATTTTTGAGCCTGTTGTTTTACTACTTCTAATATTCAACGCAGCAGCTGCACAGCACACACGCGCGTGAGCATGAGTAGCCGACGAGGCGAGTATTCACCCGTCAACGCAGGCGACGCGGCTGCTGAGAGGATGGTGTCGCAGGCAAACGCCGGCAGCGAACTACCTGCGGAGAACCACGACCCCATCACCGAGCCTCGCACCCCGGGCACAGCAGCAGCAACGAAAACAGCCTCACCCAAACAGCAGCAGCGACGACCCGCTGCGCCGAACTACGGCGGACCACGTGGTAACGGCAGCACATTTCAGCTCAGTGGAGGCGAGTACGCGAAGCTGGATAAGCAGGAGGCGAAGTACCGCGAGCTCGCGCAGAAGATTTTAGATCGCTGCGACATCAAAATTGGTGGTGACCGGCCCACGGACCTCGTCGTACACCACCCCCTCTTTTACCGGCGCGTAATCAATAAGGGCAGCATGGGTCTTGGCGAGTCCTTCATGGATGGTTGGTGGGACACCCGTGACTTCTACGCCTTGAACGACTTCTTCCGTCGCGTCCTTGAAGGCGGGCTCGAGTACTACTTCCCCAACAACGCCAAGGATATGGCCAACGTCATCAAAGCCAAGATCTTCAACCCGCAAACCAAGACCAAGAGTAAGAAGGTCGGCATGCAGCACTACGACATCGGCAACGATTTTTTTCGCCACATGCTGGGCCCACGCATGCAGTACAGCTGCGCGTATTGGGAGCGCCACACCGGCGACCGCGAGGACAACACGACGGTGCGCCTCGAAACGCTGGAAGAGGCACAGGAGCTGAAGTTGCACATGCTGGGGGAGAAGCTGAAGCTGAAGCCTGGGATGGAGGTGCTGGACGTGGGTTGCGGCTGGGGAGCGCTGGCCGGCTACCTCGCCGAAACTTACAACGTGAAGGTGACGGGCATCACCATCTCTGAGGAGCAGCGGAAGAGCGCGGCGGCACGCAACGCGCACGACGCACGTGTGTCAATTCTCAACCAAGACTACCGTGACACGAAATTCGATCGCAAGTTCGACCGGATCGTCAGTGTTGGCATGTTCGAGCACGTGGGTCCAAAGAACTACAGCACCTTCTTCAAACACATGCGTCGCCTGTTGAACGACTCTGATAGGGAGGCTGTTTTTGTGCTGCACACCATCGGCAGCCGCACCACCATGGACAGCGCGGATCAGTGGTACTTGAAGTACATCTTTCCCGGTGGTTGCCTGCCGAGTATCTCAAACATCGGCAAGACGATTGAGAAGCACTTTGTGATGGAGGACCTGCATAACTTTGGGTACTTCTACGGACTAACGCTGCTCGCCTGGAGAGAGAACTTTCTTGCACACTGGAACAACTCCCCGGAGAGCAAGAAGGAGAACGCAGATGTGTTCTTTCGAATGTTCTACTACTACCTTAGCAGCAGCGCAGGTGCCTTTGAAGCGCGTGACCTGCAGCTGTGGCAGATGGTGCTGAGTCCGAACGGTGTGCCAGGCTACGCGAACGTGTACCGGCCGTAGGAAATGAAAAGGGGCGTTGGGTGAGCGAAAAAAAAATTAAAAAAATGGAGTGAGAAGCGACGGGGGTGTTCTTGCAACAGGTTTTTTATTTGAATTATTGTGGGTGGCTGCTTACGCTTAGGAACGTGTTTACTTGGCAATGGTAAGCGAATCGGGGTTGCAGCTCCTTTTTTCGTTTGTTGTTGGTGCTCTTGTCATGTGTGTGTGTGTGTGTGTGTGTGTGTGTGTATGTCTGTGCGTGCAGATCGGCACCCTGTCCCTCCCCTCCCCTCCCCCCCCCTACTACTCGTCCGCTCTCAGCTCTTTTGGCTCTTTTCTCTCAGTTTTTTTTTTTCTGTTTTGTCATCGCTGTTGTACACCGTACCTCCCGCCCACCCACCCACCCCCTACCCCTCCTCCTTCTCGTGTACTTCTATCACTACTGTTTTTTGTCTTTTTGTGTGTGTGTCTTGTCCCTCGCGTTTCGTAATCCAATTATCTGCTCCCTCTCTCTCGCTCGCTCCGCAGAGGGAGAATGGAGGTGAAAAACATGCGAGAGGCGTGTGCCTGCGTGTGTATGTGTGGGTGTGCTTGTGTGTCGCTACCACGAATACAGATAACGACACTGCTCTGTCTCTGTGGTTGTGCATGTGGTTTCTCATTAGTCGCGTTGTTTTTCAGCCTCGTATGGTCCGCTACGCGTACGGGCTCTCCTGGTCAGTCTCAGCATACATACATTTGTACGTGTGTGTGTGTACCTTTTGAGGCAGACACTGATGTGTCTCGCAGGAAACAAAGAAAGAAACGGGCAGAGGAACAGGAGAAGAGAAGCCTGTGTTTGTCCTCTGCTGTTTTGTTTATTTGATTGTTTTCCTGTCGTACTACCACTCTTCTTCAGACGCGGTATTTGATGAGGTAGTGTGCGGTGGACACCTCTGTTTTTACAGATAGACGCGTATAAGTAAGTGTGTTTGTGACTGTTATTTTCTGTTTTTTTTTTGTTGTTGTTTGTTTGGAGAAGTCAGGTGGACGTCCGACCAACTCTGGGGGCTTTGCTCGCTTTTATTTTCTTTTGTTTTTCTTCTGTGCGCTTGTCCGTCCGATGGATATAACTACTACCACTACTACTGTGTTTTTGTACATACACATGAGCTGCGCATGTGGTCGTGTTTCCCTTTATATATCATCAGCGGCATGTGCGAACATTGCAAAGCTCAAAGCGCAAAAAAAAAGACGGCAAAATTCAGACAATCAAACAACATATGGTAAATGTTACGGTCACTCCCACAAGCACACTCTCTACGAGAGGCCGAAGTGATCTCCTATCAACGCAGCTGTATGCAAAGCGCCTTTCACATTGTCGATCGCTTATGTGGGACTTCGAAGCTGAAAAATGAAGTCGCACCTCAACACACGGCAAGCCAGTGGAAAACAAAAAAAAAGAATGAGAAGTGCACAAAGCTGCTACGGCGAGGTGCAGCGCTCTGGGTGAGAGCGGGTTGCTCGCGTGTTGCTCACGCATAGGTGTGTGTTGTTGTTGTTTTGCCTCCTTAGACTATCCCACTCCCCTCACGACTCCTCCCGTCACTCTCTTCCTTGATGTGTCTCCCCTTCTCCTTCTTCGGTCCCACCCACCCACCACCTATGTTGGCGGTACAACAAACAAATCGAGGCACTCACACATTAGAAAACAAGCAGCACCTGAGATCGCGCCTCTTCCGCTTACCCAGGCATACACTCACACACGTACTCACATTATCTTACTCTCATTCCCCCCCCCCCGTCCCGCCCCTGAGTCTTGCCATGCCTCGCGAAACTGGCCGCCGTCGTCGCAACGCCGATGATGATGAGAGCAGCAGCGAGGAAGATCAGCAGCAGCAGACGATCCAGCCGCAGGAACCTGCCGCTGCGGTGGCACCGCCAGCTGTGGCGGCCCCTGTGGCGCCAACTCGCGCACGTGCGAAGGCCCCGGCCGCCGCCGTCGTCAAGCCGGTCCACGTCGACACGTCAGCAGCTGCAAACAGCAACGTGACCGCCCCGGCACCTGTGGCGGCGAAGCCGGCGGACGACAAGTATGATGAGTCGGAGGAGGCGGCGCAGGCCGTGTTGTCGTCTACCAACGCCTCGTCTGCTGCTGCGGCGGCGGGCAGCGACGTGGCGAGTCGGCTGGAGACCATCAACTACGACGAGCTAACGTACGCCGCCCTGCTGGAACTGATGAAGCAGGCGAGCCGTCCGGTGCTGGAGGAGCTGATGGCGCAGCGTGAGCAGCAGGTGGAGACGGACCTCCTACAGCAACAGACGCAGCGGGTGGAGCGCTTCTTGGATGTCGCGACGACGACGGCAACGACCGAGGCAAATGCGAGTGGCGAGGACGACACCGCGGAGGGCTACCGCTACAACGCGATGCTGACGCGTCTGTTCGAGGCGCTGAACCGGAACAACGAGGGCAGTGCAATGACGGAGCGCAATCAGCTGCCCGTGCCAATTCTGGAGCGCATGGGTAAGAAGAAGACGGTGATTGCGAACTTTGGTCGCATCTGCGAGGCCTTCCACCGGCCCATGGAGGATGTGAAGGACTTCATCGAAAAGGAGCTGTCCATCCGTGGTAACCTGGACAGCAACAACGCACTCATCTTGAAGTTCGAGATCCGCAAGCAGACGGACTTCGACCGTGTGCTGATCAAGTACCTCGACGAGTACGTGAAGTGCAACTCGTGCCACCGCATCGACACCACGCTGACGAAGGATGGACGCCGGCTGGAGTTGCGGTGCAACGTGTGCACGGCGACGCGTACCGTGACGGCTGCGGGCTCGGCCACCTTCAGCGCGCAGATCGAGAAGCGTTCTCGCCAGCGTGCCGCCATGACACTGTAAGAGGTGATGCGACGTGTGTGTGTGTGTTTTTTACTGATATGAATTAATGAGAACTTTGTGTTCGTATTTTTGATTGTTTCTAATTTTCCGGTAGGGTTTGCTGGTGTGTCTGTGTGTGTGGTCTGTAATGTGTGACGACGATGATGACGGTGATGGTGATGATGTGCCGCTCTTCCTCCTCTTCCTCTCCCCTCTTATGTGAGCTTTCACGCGTTGGTGCTGTTGGGGGTTTTTTGCCTTCTTTTTTGATGTGATCTCCGATGTCGAGACACACGTTCCTACAACTCACAAACACGTACCTGTTGATGACTTCTCTTCTCTCAGGCTTGTTTTATTACTATCTACACGGGCCTCCTGAAAGAATCTAAGCAAGCGGATGAGCAAAGCAGAGGCAGCGGAAGTCGTGTTGAGAAAGGCAGAGAACAACGAAGGGTGAGGCAGAAGAGGGAAAGAAAGGGGCTTGGCTAGAAGTGGTTATGGTTGTTGTGTTTTTTTTATGTTGTTGTTGTTTTAAAGCGTGGTCTACTGCGTCGTGTAGTTCCCAATGACCACCGTGGAGAATTCTAACGGCATCATAACTCTTTATAAAAAAAAAGAAGAAACAGGCAAGCCGCAAAGAAAACAGAAATGAAGAGATGCGCGTGATGGAAAGCAGAAACAGTGGTGCGTGGCCCAGCTGGGCAGTCTCCTATAACGCTACGCTCTTCTTTTTGAGTGAGGGTGTGCGTATGAAGGTTGGTGGAATAGAGAGGGCGACACGTGAATTGGGGGGAGAGAACAGGTGAGTAAAGGTGGTTGAAGAGCCGCCACATTACCTGATTGCAGCTGTACTTTCACTCCTCTCCTTCTCCTGTACGCGTTGGACGTGCTTGAGAAAGAGGGAGGGAGTCGAACCAGCGCTGGACTGGAAAAAAAAAAGACGTGAGAAGCGCAGGGAGGCAGAGCAGTCGAATCCTCTTTTACCGCGATGGATGAAGGACGAAAACTCTCCCTCACCTTCCTTCAGCTTTTTTTTGTTTCTTTAAATCCACCTTCGTGCTACTTCGTTCTGGTCTGGGTACAAAAAAGGCGTCATGTGTGATTTGCAATTGTGGTGATCACGAGTGTGTGTCGTCCTTCTTCAATGCATCTTTTTCTCCTCTTCCTTTTGTATTGTCGTTCTGGTGATGATGATGATTGATGGTGCCCTTCTTTCCTTCGGTCGCTTTGCTGCTCGGGGGCGGGTAAAACCACGAATGTGTACTTCACCCACACACACGCACACAAACACGGAGAGCATTCTGCGGCAACGGTGCTTTCGCATTTTCCTTTCTTTTTTTGTTTGTTTGTTTAGCACGTAAGGTTGGAAACACAACTGCAAAATGCTCCGTACAACGGCCTCTCGGCTTGTGTGGCTGGGCGGCACAGCCGCCTCCCCAGCTCTCGGCCTCGACCTTCGCTCTCCCTCCGGACAGTTTGTCAACGTCGTTCCAGAAGGCACGCAGCCGCGACGCACAGCAGCGCACTTTCACGCCACCCCGCAAGCCCACAGCCTCGCCGCCACCCACTACGCCCACACACCGGAGCTGCGACACCTCACGGATGGTATGTCGATGTCCGTCTCGGGGCAGCGCATGCCGGTTGCCAAGCCCAGCATCTCGAAATGGTCACGTCGGCTCCGTGCGGATATTTATGACGAGCTGCTGAAGCTGCCCCTGCGGTACGCACTGCACGACTTTCACACGCTGCAGGCGCACCTTCACGCAGAGCCGGCGGTACTGACGGAAGAGGAGGCAGCAGCAGTAGCAGCATCGGCAGAGGAGCCGCCGTTGCCACCGGGGGTGTACCGAAGCCATCGTAGTCATCAGCATAACGAGCATGGCGGCACCGCAGGGGCGGCCTCGTCCTTGGTGGCGGATGGTGCGTCGCTGTCGTCGTCGCACTACGCAGTGGCGGGTCGCGACTCCGCGGTTGGCTACGCACCCCCGCTCGGCCACGTCGACCCGCTGGACGTGCTGCCCTTCTTTGTCCACCGCACAAGCAACGGGCAGCTCCCGGGCAAGGTCTATTCGATGAATGCAAAGAACCTCATGCCGGCCTTCTATATGCGCATTCAGAACATCGAGGGCGACGTGTTCCGCTTCGAGGAGGAGCTGATGAAGATCTTTCCGACCAAGAAGATCTTTGTGCGTAGCCATAGCGTGTATGTGTACAACGTGAACCTGGATGGTCGGGCGGTGCTGCACCACTGGCTGCTTGGTCTCGGCTTCTAAGTCGCTAAATAGTGATGAGGGGGGAGGGAACTGGAAAAATAAAGGGGGGTGAGTGCAGCAGACACCTGCACGTAGGCCGCTTGTTTGAATGGAGAAGACGCAGCGATGGAGCGTGACGGCGGTGCACTTTTTCTTACTCTCCCTTGCGTACGTGTGCGTGTATGTCGGCATTGGGAACGTGCTACTTATGAAGGGCGGTGGCGTTTCCCTTCTCTTCGTCTTGCGAGAGTGGCGAAGACGAAGAAGTAGTTTTTTTTTTTTTCTGTGGTTTGTTTTGGTCTGTGGAGTGTTTTGCGTGGGTGCTGTGGTTCGGTTGCACCGCCGGGGTGACTCTTTGAGCAGGCTGACTTTCACATTACGAAAAGACAACAAAAGACAAAAGAAAGAAAGGAATGCGTGTGTCTGCACGTGGATACGCATTGCGCCCTCATTTCGATTTGCTGCAAACTCAACGTCACGTGTGTGCAAGCGCCTCTCTCTTTTTGTTACGTTTTTTCGCGCAGCAGCTGTTTTTAATGTTGGTGGCGAGTACGTGTGACCATCGACACACACACACACATTGTGATGTTCGAGGAGAAGCGAAAGGAAGAATGGCCTCGCTGCTGTTTTACTTCTCTCGTCCTTTTTTTTTTTTTGCTGGGTTGTTTCTCATCGGTGCTCAGGAACTCCATGCCGTACTCCTCCTCTATTCTCTTCCCCCCTCTCTTTATTTCTTATGTATGTGTATGTGTGTGTGTGTGTGTGTGTGTGTGTGCGTTACCCACGCCACTGATCGGCATTACGCGTCACAACGAAACAGCTAAGCACGAAGCCTGCTCCGGCGTGCGTCTTCACTTCTTGTATTATATATATATATATATATTATTGTGGTTGTTCTTCGTTCCAAATCACTTCCCTTCGCTCTCCCTCTCTTCTCTCTTGTTTTTGTTTTTCTGTTGTTTTTTTTTTTTTAGCTTCCCTCTGCAGCTCCGATCTCCATTCTTCTCGTTCGAGAATCTGCCTTACTTCAACTTCACTTCGAGCCTGTTGTTTCTTGTTGTTGTTGTTGTTGTTTGTGTGTGTGTGTGTGTGTGTCTCCCCCTCACGCTCTCTCTCTCTCTCTCTCTCTCTCGTGTGTGGTGGGTGTGTACGTGAGAGTGTGCGTGTGTGGTGTGTGTGGGTGTGTGTATAGCTTTGTCTACTTCATCGTCTTTTGCTTTTACGACTTTGGTTTTGGCTTTGTTTGTAAACTCCCCCCCCCCCTCCGCCTCCTTTTCTGGAACGCCGCGTCGTTCTGCTGCGTTCTTCCCCGTTTACCCCGTTTACCCCGCCCCACCCACCCCACCCACACATCACCTCAGTTTCCTCGTCATCGCGAGTGGTCTATTGCGGTGGCAGACTTGTGCTGAAATCCCTCCCCCTCCTTTCCTCCCCCCCCCCTCCCCCTCTTCCCCGATCGCAAGAGGGAGGCGTCACGCAGGTGGTGCCTGCTTTCACACTCGCAGCGGAGTTCTTCCTCTCCCTCTGTTTTTTCTTTGAGCTCCACTACGAGTTCCCTACGCACCCAGAAAAAAAAAAAGAACATTAAGCATCGAGAATCCAACTATCCACTGAACAAACGAAGAAAAAAGAAAATGTCACGGCGAATCACGCGAGTGTCGCTGCTGCTGCTGTGTCTGGCATGCCTCCTGTGCCTCTCCACGTCCTCGGGCGTGCGTTTCGCGGCCGCGCAGGGCACCGCCAGCAGCGGTGCCAAGACGTGTAACCTTGGTGTGTGGATGACGACCCCTGCCCCCACAGTCGGCTTCGACGTCGTCTACCCCAACAACTCCATCGCGTACGTGCGCCACAACTATACGCTGCCGCCGGAGTCTTTCTTCATCGCGCACTGGTACGTGGGCATCATCATCATCGTCGTGGTCGTTTGTGGGGCCTATATCCTGCTTGGCTTATGGGTCTGCTACCATTTCGAGTTCTGCGATCAGCGCAAGGCAAAGAAGGTGGTGGAGGAGTCGTATGTGACGAAGGGTTACTTCGATATCGACCGCTACGTCGACCGCAGCGACGGTTACAGCGGCAACACGTCCAGTGCAGCGGAGACGGAGGAGTGGAGCAACAACACACGCAGTTTTGTGGCCTCTGGGTCGTACGATGACTCTTACGATAACTCTTACAGTGACGATTACGGCAGTAGTAGCCCGTCCGCATCGGACGAGGACGACGGCGTGGTTGCCATGAACCCGCTGCGTTTTTAGAGATAACGCCACAGACACACACGCGCGCACGCAGCATATATATTTCTGTACAGAAGCAAATAAAGGGAAAGGAAAAGAAAGAAGCCAGCAAAAAAAGAAAGAGACTTGAAGGGAACGTAAGGTCCGTGCAGAAAGCGGATTGTCTGTCAACAAGACGGACTTGCTACGCAATCGACACACAAGAGAGTAACTTTCGGAGGGAGGTGCATCCCTATCTGCTCTTGCTATCTTTTCTGTAGTTGAAGCTGTTGTTACGCGTATGATTGGCGGTCGGTGTCTTTCTGTATTTGTAGACGTTGGAAGGCTACTCCTGCGGTGGGAGGGACAGTGGCTGATGAAACTCTCTCCCTTTCTCGGCTTTTTCTCTCTTGCGTGTCAGCGGCGTACGTGACACCACCGCTCTCCTCCTCCCCACCGCTGTAGACCCCCACCCCCTTTTTACTCTTGCAGCCCAACATATTCTTGATAGAGCCTTTCTTTTTTCAGCTTTCATTCTTTCTGTTTTTTAACACACAATCACCCCTCGTCAAAGTTGCCTCCCTGTCTCGCACCCGTGTTTTTTTTTTGCTTGTTTTTGTTTGGCGTTGTTTATTTATGCTGCTGCTGCTGCTCGTGCTGCTTCTTTGTGGCAGTTGCTGCTGTGCTTGCTTGGGTTTTCTCACTCCGGCAGGGAGATCGACGCAGGCATTTTTTGTTCTCTGCATGTGCGTTTGTTTTTTTTTTTTTCTGCTTCTTGTTTTTTTTTTTAGTGCTGATGTCGATGTCGCATCCCCGAGTGGATGAGGAAAGCGTTTGCATCACCGTTGACGTTCTTTATTCTGTTTGTCACTTGTATGTGCACAATCATATGCGTACTTTTCTTCCTAGTCCTTTTATGGTTTTTTTCTTTTTCTGTGTGTGTGTGTGTGTGTGTGTGTGGACCCTTCATTCATGTGGAAAGACAGAGTAGTGGTCGAGACGGGCGATACACTCTCCACAGCTGTTGCTATTATTGTCTTTTCCTCCTCTTCCATCAGCACGTACCGTCATCACCACACACGCACGCACACACACACGCTCGCTCTTTTTTTCTTCTTTTTTTCTGAGGTGTGGTTGTTGCAGTCGTCGTTCCTCTCTTTCTACCAGGGAAGTGAGGAAGCAAACACTTTTAGGGGGTGGTATTGAGCTGTTACAGTTGCTGTTACGGAACTCCACGCGAAAGTCCCGTGCTCTCCGCGAACACAAGCGCCTTCTTTTGATTTATTTTTGGCTTTGTTTTTCCCTCTTTATTTCATGTATTGCTGCCGCATACTTTGGTGCACATATATACGTATGTATGTACCTCAGCGTGTACGTGTATGTATGTGATGTTTGTTTGTGTATTTGCTCCTTCTTTCTCATTTTTTGTTGGTTTCCCGTTCCATGTTAGCTGGGAGATCCCTTCCCCCTCCCCACCCCCGCCTCATACCCCGTCCCTTCGCTCCTTCTCCGCTTATTCGACTTAATCCCAGGTTGTGAGTTTTTTTGTTTTTCTGCACGCATAGAGAGAGAGCATGTGTGTGTGCGTGTGTGTGTCCTCCTTCTGCGAAACGAAACTAAAAAGAAAACACATGAAACACACACGACAATTACGAGGATAAAGGAGGACGGGGGGAATAGAGGCAGGTGAATAGGTGCACGCGGTGGAGCTCGTGTCCCCCGCTACATTGTTTGATGGGTAGTCCCGTGTGATTCTCTCTCTCTTTCTTTCTTTCTTCGGCCACTCCCTATTTAGTAGTCAGCATGTTTTGTTTTGTTTTTTCTTCTTCTTTTCGACTAACGCGTACGTGAGCAGCCTCTTCTTTTCCTGGCGTTTTTGTATTTCTTTTCAAGTGGTGGTTTACGGGACTGCTGTGAAGAACAAGGAATGAACCCCCTTGTCCCCTTCTCTCCTCTCTCCCTCCCATGCCGCATCGTTTTGTTTTCTCTCTCTCTCTTAGTGTTTGTTGTTGCTGTCGTCGTTGTGTTCACTTGCTTTTCTGTTTTCGTAGTGTCCTCCGCGCTTCTTTTTTTTTGTCTTGTTGTTGTTCTCCGTCGATATCGCAGCTCTTCTTTCTTTTTTCCTGGCAACGTCCCTCTCCTCCCTCTCTCCCCTGCAAGAGGTGATGATGACGACACCTGGGATTGTTGTTTGCATGTGTATGTATACGTGTGTATATAATGACTGTCCGTTTTTCTCTTTGTTTGTTTGTTTCTGTCTGTTATTGATGTGATTCTTGTTTCTACTCCTGTTTTTATTGTGATTTTATTGGTTTCCCTCTTGTGTGTTCTTGCTCGTTGCCTGCCCTCGTTACGGTGAAGGAAAGAAAAGGGCTCTCTCTGTGACTCACTGCCTCTACCTCTACTCCGTTACCAAAAAAGTGAACCGCTGAACGCAACTGCAACATCAAGTGGGAAACACGGGTGGTGGTGGGAGAGGCTGTCACTCCATCCTGAAAGAGTCCTCCGCGCACCCCAACGCCTTTCTATGCAAGGGAGACGCATGGAAGGGGACGTCACTTTGTTATGCTTCTCCGCATTATAGCGCTGAGTCCCCCCCCCCTTCCTCTCCAATCAAGCGAAAAGAAGGACTTCGATTCGAGCAATAGCGCAGAATAGGAAGAAGAGAAAACAAATGACTCACTTTATCGCGGCTGCAATACTCTCTCTCTCTCTCTTCTGCTACGCCACCTCGTCCTTCCCCTCCCACTCCTCCCTCTTTCCCTTTCCTGCGGTTTAATGCGCATATCTGCATTGGTATGTACGTTTGTTTGTGTGTGTGTGTGTGTGTGTGATACTGAGTTTTCGGTCGAACGCAGTCGTACTTAACTAATTTCTTCTTCGAATACTCTTATTTGCGTCTTCCTTTTCTTTCTTCCTTCTGTGAGTCTCTCCAGCCGATCGAGCCGCGAGCTAACGAGCGGAGGAATCTGAAGGAAGTTCCTTCCCCACCCAAGCCACACGACTGACCTCCTGCTCCACGCACACAAACATACTCGCAAGTTGAGGTCTCTCGTCGTGCCACACAACACGTATATATACACGCACGTAACACACTCCTTCTGTTTTGTTCTGCTCTTTGTCTTTTTATTCTTATCATCTCGTGTGTTTTTGTTGCTGATTTCTCTCCCCTTATCTCTTTTTTGTTTGTTTTGAAAAACCATCGACATCGCTCGTACGCATTGCGCAAACATCTCTGTGTGTGTGTGTGTATGTGCGTATAGGCCAACGGTTGATACGGCCAGCCACCCCGTGTCTCGTTGTTCTTTCGTGTTGTTTCGTCCGTCCCCATTTTTTGCCGCTCCGACTCTCTCTTTCTCCTCCATCACCTCTAGCCGTTGTCGTCGTCTTCATTCACACGCAGGTGGCGCGGTGCGTTGAAGGGTCAACTCCCATCGCTTTTTTGTTTCTTTATTTTCTCTCTCTTCCCGCATATCTGTGTGAGAGACACGTCTCTAAACCACGCGCTGATACACACATCTGCACCTCACCACCCCTACACATACACGCAGATAGAGAGAGAGAGAAGGAAACAAAGACAATTAACGACGACGACTAAGAGGGGGAGGAGAGAAGATCCACGGCGGTGCCTCAGCAGCAGCAGCAGATGCAAGCAACATCCCCAACATTCATTACCATCCATGGTGCCTCCACCCATGCCACAGCGGTTGCGGCGATCGTGGTGCTGACGTGCTACGCCCTCGGCCTCCTCGCAGTGCTTCTCGCGGTGCTTCGACGGCGGCAGGCAGTGCGCCACGCGCAGTCAAAGAACAACATCAGCGCTGCGGAGTTGACGGACAAGGCGGTGTCGTGTGCTGCGACCGCCACCACCACTGCAGTGCCCCACAGCACGATGATGGGCCTCCACTACCGGCTCGACCCGAGTCACGCCGCGCGACACCACCTTAGCAAATTTCGTGCCCTGTCGAACCTCCTGCAGGGCAGTGAGGATGATGATGAGAGTGACAGCTGCTGCAGCGCTACGGCGACGGACGGCTACGCTGACGTGAAGGACGCAGCAGACAACCACGCGCACGAGTACAGCGGCGGCAGCGACGGGGAGCGGCGGAAACGAGCGCAGCTGCACTCCTCGCGGCGACTCACTCACCCACGCCGTCGTCGCTGCGGTAGTGCAGCGACGACGACGGCAGCTGTGGCCTGCAGCCTGCGACTGGAGCCGCGGAAGCTCTCTCCACCCCGCCACCATCGCCACGACAGTCAGACGTCGGGTGCGTGGAGTCGTTCCTTAGCGGTGGTGCAGCACCCGCGTTCTTGCCGTGATCACAGTGCCGCCTCACTGACGCTGCTGTCATTTAGTGTGCGCCGCGAGAGCACCATCTCCGGCTGCACGGGGGTACTGGATGATGGGGAGGTGGAGGACGATGCGTGCTTCTGCAGTCCGCTCGAGGATGTGTACGGTCCCGCGCTGCTGCAGAGGTGCAGCAGCAACCGCCTCTCCCACCGGATTTCACCGACGGACTCTGCAGCAGCAACAGCAGCACCGACATCACGATCGTCGTCGTCGTCGCACACAAGCACCGGGTGGCAGAGAAGGAACTGGAGCTGCCCAACGGTGGACAACGTGAAGCCGAAAAGGCGGCGCGCAGCGCTGATGATGTACACCAGTGCGGCGTACGAGGCCGACAGCGAAGCGGAACAAGTGGAAGAAGAACTCGTCGGAAGGGCAGCTGCGGGCAGTGCCAGGCGTGCGTACGCGAGCGACACAGCGCCGCCATCGCCACCTGTCGACATCGTGCTGGTCGATAATGCGATCGACATGTGCAACCCCTGCACCTTTCTCAGTGCCCGTGAAGGCGATGACGAGGTCACAACAACAACAGCTACTACCACAGCACTTGTGCACACGGCGAAGCGCCACGGCAGCGGACTGCTGAGCGCGTCGAACTACCGCTGCCGCAGACCAGGCCACTCCGGTGTTCTGTACGACGGCAACAACGAAGAAGCGGAGGAGGAGGGGGTTTGTTCGTTTGCAAAGGAAGTCGTCGCGTGTGATGCGGAATTGTTACTACGCAGTACGTCTGGCTGCGTCTCTGAAGCCGCATTTTCGCCCTCACCACCACCGGCGTGTCGGAGCGCCACGAACTGCTCCACCGTAGGCTCCCCCCTGCGCGCCTCCCCTCCGGTCATCTCCACTACGTCTGCAGCTCCGCACGAAGCCACCACCACCACAGCTGCTACGATGGCCACGACGACTATTACGTGCGGATGCGTGTCTCCCACAAGTCCGTCTGCACCCCTCACTAACATCATCACCATCACCACCAACACCGCTGATGTAAAGAGTGCGGCAGCCAACAGCGTTGTGCCCGACGCAGGGACACGCCTCATTGCAACACCGCCCACAGCATGCCTTACCCCGGCACGCATCGCCCATCGGACTACACAGCAGCAGCAGCAACGAAACCGCGAAGATAAATCCACTGAATCAGCTGCGATGGGGGATGGTTACACTCGCTTTCGCATTGCCTCAGCTGCGGCGCTGACGTATGCCAATACGCACCCATGTGAAGGCAGCAGCGAGAGCAGCGCCGACAGCGACGCGAGCGTGGAGGAGGAAGACGAGGAGAACGAAGAGAGCACAAGTGCTCCTACTTCCAACTGGCCCCGGTGTGGTGGGGAGGGGCGAAAGAGGCCCTACCCCCTCACCGTACGCAGGAGCAAGCGAGGTGCTGCCGCGGCGGCCTTGCAGCTGCTGAGCCCGTCAGATGAGGCCGTGTGCGACGGGTGTGAAACATGCGCCTCCCCGTCAGTCAGCATGCCAGAGGATTTGGAGATACTGTACTCGTCGTAACAAAGGCTCTGTAACGGAAAGACGAAGGGCTGTGATAGTGTTCGAGGGTGTTGATGGCTAACAACGGGTTTTTTTTCAATCTCTCTCAACCACCACAACTCCTCCGTCCCCTTCTGCCTTTGTGCCAACTACCAATTCGTTTGTTTGTTGTTCTGTCAGTACATACGCTCCCCCTTGAACTTCGTTAGTATCTCTTGTTGGTTCTGTACTATGACTTAGTTTTCTTTCTTGCTGTTTTCGTTTGGTGACGATGAATCTTTTTGTGGTTTTTGCTCTTACGGTCTCTTTGTGTTTTAATGGGTGGTGGGTGGTTGTCAATAGCGTACTAACATGATACAATGGCTTCCTCTTGTTGTTTTCTCTCTCTCTCTCTCTGTCTTTCTCTTCGTATGGATCGTGTTCTTGGTTCATCGCGGTGGTGGTGGTGATAATGGTTCTCCCTCCCTCCGCAGAACTTCTTGTCTGGCCATACTGCGATGGATACAGCCCATTACACGACTACGATACTAGCATGCGTGTACCTCTTCAAGCGTGGTGCTTCGCACTCACACTTCCCCCCCCCCTCATGTTGATAATTGCTGCTTCCTTTGTTTTGGTATTGTTGTATTGTTTTTGTTTTTTGGAGGTGCTCACGGCAAAGCAGCACTGAAAGCTCTTTCATTTTTATTTTGTTTCTCATGCTTTTAATGCGGTTGGTTTGTTTGCGCATCACAACTTCCTTCTTATTGCTGTCCTTTCCTCGCTCGATCTCGCTCGCCCCCACCACCGCTTTTACGGCTGCTAGGGAGTTTTTGAGCGACTCCGTCATGTACGAGGTTCATATTCTCCTGTCCTCCTTTTTTTGCTGTTATTTGTGTGTGTGTGTGTGTGTGTGTGTGCGCGCGCGTGTGTGTGCTATGTTCTATACAATGCTGATGAGTTTCTTTTCTTCTTTTTTCTCTCCCTCCCCCCTGAACGATGAGGAGAGGTGGTGGTAGCGGTGGTGGTGGTGCTGATGGGCTCGGGCGTGGCGGGATTGCACTCCACCCCCACCCCCCTTTCACTCTTCCATTTCTCTTCTCCTTTTAATTTGTTTTTTCTGATATATATATATATAGTGTGTGTGTATTCGTTTTGCTGGTTTGTACTCCGACATTCTCCATTTTATGTCTTCTTACCTCCGCATACGTGTGTGGTGGTGCACAGTCGCTGCTTATGTGTTGTTGTTTGTCTGGTTGTATTTTCTTCTTACGTTCTTGCTTCTGACTTATCCTGCGTGCGTGTTTGCATAACCACCTCCGTAGTTTCTCTCTCTGACCTTTTTTTTTTCTTGCATGCTCTCTTTTTCCTTTGTCGTGTCTGGTCTCCTCTCGGTTGATTCGTCTAACGCGTGCTTCATGAAATCCCACACAAACAAGAAGGTGAAATCATGGCCACATACGCATTCACAAAGTGGGAGCAACAACCATACGAAAGGCAACGGCCAACAAGAGTGATAGCAGAGCATTACCTTCTCTCCTTTTTTTTCTTTCTTTCTTTCTGCTCTTCTTCCTGTTCCCTAATTATCTGCCGTCATGGCACGCAACGCGAGCGTCTCCCTCTCATTCACCCTCTTTCCGTCCTCTCATTGCTGCTTGCTACTACTGTTGTTCTTGCCTTTGTGCGTACGCGTGTGTGTATTAATTTGTTTGTTTCGTTTATTATTATTATTGTTTTTTTTTCTGATGTGTTCACGTCTCACCGCGTATGTGGAGCTCAGATTTTACCTTGTCTGCTTTTGGGGCTGCTGCTCATCTCCGTAGCAGGTGATATAATATCTGAAGCTCTTCCTCTCAAGTTATTTTTGTGTGTATTTCGTGTTTTTCTTTTTGGAGAAGTAGGGAAGAGAGAGAGAAGGCACAGTCAAGCTGCTGTTTTTTTTTTCTGAAATTCTTTTCTCCCCCTTAACCCTCCCCCTCCCAATCAAAAAGAAGCGCTCGAAAGTGCAATGTCGAACAACTGCCGATGAGAGCGTGTCTGCCGGGTGATTGTGGGTTTTTTTTTCTTATATATATGTACTGCTTTTCTGTTTCTCTCAATGTATTCTGCGACGAATGTCTCATCAGAGCGTGAAGCTTCAACTCTCATAAACCTGCAGTTTCTCACCTTGTCTTCCTTCTGTTTTTGTTTTCTCGTTGGTTTGTCTTTTCTCTTCTTGTTCCGCGATGATGAGGCTGATGAGCACCGAAACACTGAAGAGGCGAAAGTGGGAGGGAGAGTAACAGAACAACGCTGTACCGCGCCTTCACGCTGTATCATCAGAAATGGGGCTTTAAAATAAAAGACAGCAGAAAAAAAGAACAAGCTCACCTTTGTGTGTGTGTGTGTGTGTGTGTGTGTCTGTCTGTCTGCCTGTTTGTCTTTTTTCCCTCTCGCTTTCTCTGCTGTTGTGTGGTGCTCCGCCTCTTCTTCAGTCAACTCTATTATTGTGTTCATTTCCAGTGCTTTCTCTTCTTCTCCGTTCTTCTGCGAAATGCTCCCCTCGGGTGTGGACACGACTGCATATATGTTTTACTGCTGACGTCTTTTCTTCTTTCTTGCATGAAAATACTGTAAATGTGGATTTCTCTGACTTTGTTTTTCTGTTTGTTTCAATGTTGTTGTTGTTGTTGCGCTTCGTACGCTCACACAGCAATGCGGGGAGGGGGGGTGTATCGCTGTTGTCTTCTTTGTTGCTTTTTGGGGGGGATGAAGTCTTCTGTGCGGTGCCATGTGTTGTCCAGTGAAAATAATTGGAGAAAAAAGATAGTGGGTTGCGGAAGACAGAGAAGCACGTGTCCCTCCTATGTGCATGTACGTATGTGTGTGAATGTGTATTGGTGTGTGTGTGTGGCTTTGTTTGACTCTTGTTTTAGTGAGTGCGTATCTGCGTGGTTCACCACACCACCGAGAGGCAGGACGGGGGAGGGGAAGAGGGGGGAAAGACAGCGCAGCGGGCGCATCTCGCATAGTGCAGCACGAGTCTTTACCGTCGTCTTATCCCTCCCGTTCTGTACCCCCGGCATGCACTGCCCAATGTAAAAAAAAAAAGAACAGCAGAAGCTCTTGCGAGTCGGCGTATCGGTCGATGAGGGGAGGGGAGAAAAGTCAAACACCGATGATGGTCGGGGCTCTCTCCTGGTGCTCGTTGTCGCTCGCTCCCCTCCCCTCCCCCTCAGCGACGTCATCCACGCCCGCGAACACATGTTGCTGCTTTTTTGTTTTTGTTTTTTCTTCTCTCGATATGTCATGCTGCCAACACGACCCGCACAAACTTCCTTCTCCTCCTTTATCCTGCTGCTGCCCTTCTTCCTTCTCGACAACACTTGTTGTCCCGCGCGCACTTCGCTGTCTTTTGCTGCTCTGATGGTGGTGGTGCTTTGCACAGGTGATAATCTCCATTGAACAGCTGCCTTTCATCCAAAGAAAAACAAGCAAGCCAAACAGAAAAAAAAGCTGGAGTACGGAGAAAGACGAAGAGAAGAAAAGAGGCAACAGCACGACGACAAAGAGCGCGTATATTCATACTCATAGCCTGTGGTTCCTGCGGACACCCCCGCGTCTCTCCTGTGGAAGTCGTCATGTCGCCGCGTAGTGCCGTCGCTCTCACGCTGTTGACGGCTGTGAGTGCAGGTCTTCTCCCCTGCACGGCCGTCGCGGTCGTCACCCCGGCACCGACGGCGTACGTGCGACGCACCTACACGGTCAACGTACCTTTCTTTACCAAGTACTGGTGGGTGGGCTTCATAATCATGTTCGCTGCGTTTGTGCTCATTGTGCTGGTGCTCTACGTAGCCGTGCAGTGTCACTTCAAGGAGTCCGACCAGCGCCGTCGCCGAAAGGAAATCGAGGCGAACCGTCGTAGCCCGGAGGTGAGCAGCGATGAGGACGAGCTGGAAGGGGACCGCTACAGCAACGCTGCTTCAGCAGACGGTGGTAACCCGCTGCGCACACGCCGCCGTTAATGGCTATGTGTGCTGGTAAACTGTATATCGCGTTGTTTGAAATGGTGGTTGTGTTGTTCCGTGGTGATGGTGGTGGTTTTTGAACTACCGTTATGTGGAATCGATGTATCCAACAAGCCCTTTTTTTCTCACTCTCCTTTTTTTAATGGTGACTCAGCGTGTGTGTGTGTGTGTGTGTGTGTGTGTTGTCTGCTTTATTATTATTCTCCCTTTTCGGATCCCGCAGGAGGGTCATTATTGTTGTTACTATTATATCGCTGTTTTGTCGTTGCTGTTATGGTTCGGTTGACTTGGCGTGTTTGTGCTCTAGCACACACACACACACACACACATACGTCCCTCCTTGTCCTTTTTTTTATTGTTCCCGTGCTTCTTCTGTCTTGTTTATTTTATTTTGAGTGTGTGTGTGTTTTTTTTTTTTTGGAACTACTGTGTGTGTCTCTCTCTCTTTCTTCGAGCACCGCTCAAAGCTACTCCACAGCAGCGCAAACAGAAAAACAAAAGAGAGATGACGGGGAATGCAGGTGGGGCAGACCTCAAAGGGCCTCAGGCATGTTCCTCTCATGTCACCATGCAAAAGATGCGATGACGGGGAGGGGAGGAGGGGAGGGAGAACTTTGTTTCGTCTTCTCCAGAGCCGATTTCGCTGCGGTAGCTTTTTATGAGTTTCTGGGGAGGTGGAGAGATCCTCGTACATGCGTTCATTGCCGGGGGAACGTCAACGCCCCGAGACGGCCACTTAGCAGCGTGGGAAGCAGCGAACATGGCAAGGCAAGCGACATATATCCGCACACACACACGCATGCATACAAAAACACACGAAAAAATGTGTGTGGTGCAGAAGAGTTTTTTTTCATCTGTCCCTACATCAACATAAGTACTCTGTCTCTCTCACTCTCTCTGTTCTGTCCCCACCCTTCCCTATCTCCTTGCTTCCTTCCTCTCATTCCTCCCATCGATGCAATGCTTCGATGCCGTGCACACACATATATATGTATACATATACACGCACTGTGTGCATTGGCGGTTGCGCCTTCACCTTTCTTCATCTCTCTGTGGATTTGAAAACTCTAAATTCTGCCACTCATCAACGTCCAATACTAATTTAAATAAAGAAAAGAAGTACGCGTGTGCGTGTGTGTGTAAAGCGCTATTGCTGCTGTTTTGTTTTTGCGTCTTTCCCTCCCTCTTCTCAGCGTTAACCCCTTCTTCCTCTCTCTCCCTCTCGCGCACGAAGTGTGGCCGGTCTCTCGCGCATTCTACTACCCCCTCTCCCCCTCACTTTCCGTACTGCAGATACGGTGTGTGTCGTGCTGGTGTGATTTTCTCGATTATTGTTTTTCTGTTTGTGAGGAGTATTCGCGCTCGACCCTTACGCCCCCCCCCCCCCCACACACACACACCACCACCACCTTACACGCGCACGCACACTCTCGGCACAGTCCACTTTTGCGCCCCTCCTCCTTCCCTCTCTTCTTTTCCCTCGTGTGTGCACAAGTAGTGATCAGCAGTGCTTCTGGTGGTGGTAGTGGCTGCTTCCTGCCCCTCACCTTCCTCACCCTTCTTCCTTCAACCTCACACACGAACGGCTCCTTCGCCCTTACTCTTCCTCTCTCCGCCTTTGTCTGTTTTGCTTTATTTTTCTGATTTTCGCTGGTGTTATTCATATGTATTTATCTGTTTATTTATTTATTTAATAACGGTCATCACCACCACCCCTTTGCATCTCTACAAGCGCGAAGGAATCTTAGCAGTTCTCCCTCCCCCCCCCCTCTTTCAGCTATTGTCTTTCTCTCTCTCTGTGTGTGTGTGTGTGTTTGTGCACGTGAGGCTTTTTTCTCTGTTTTTTTCTTTTTTTTTTTAACCGCCTGTGTTGTCTGCGGGTTGTCCGGTATCGGCAGGTGGTATCTCTACTTGCATATAGACAGAGAAAGATACATTCGTTGTTTCTTTGAGGAGGAGGCTTTCCCTTTTGTGTGTGCGTGTGAATTTTCTTGGGGTTTTCTCTCAGCTGCGAAGTAACTGCTGCTATTTGTTAATACTATATATATATATATATCTGTATTTTCTGCTGCTGTTGTTCGTCTGTGTGAGTTTGGGTGAGGCTGTTTTACTCATTGCCGCTATCGTTTAGATTTGTAGTGGTGGTTGAAAGAAATCTGCTTTCGTTTTTTTTTGTGTGTGTGTGAGTCTTCTGTTGTCTTTGAGGTTGTGAGTGGAACAGTGTGTGTAGATAAAGACACACACACTTACGTGCACTCACAAACGGATTTGCACATACACACACGCCTTCTCTCCCCGACTCCTCCCGAAGCAGGAAGAGAAGACACGACAGAGCGTCTTCTGCGTCTATCGTTCAACCAAGACGGAGGAAGTCCAACTGTAAAGAAAAAAGGGCGAAGACGAGAGGTAGAGAAAGCTCAGCAGGAGAGCTCTTTTTTTGTTGCTGTTATTTTCTGCAGCATCACGCTTGATCCTTCGGCTCGCTGAACACATCCTTTTGTTGTTGCTGCTGTAACTGCTGTTATTCGCTTGTTTTTCCTTCCTTTTTCGCATCACCGCCTGTTTCTCGCTCTTTCGCTCTCTCTCTTTCTCTCCTGCGCAGCGTGTGTGTGTGTGTGTGTGTGTGTGTGTGTGTGTGTGTGTGCGTTTGTATGTTTGTGTGTTTGTGTGAGTGTAACGGACGAGAGACGACTTCTCGCGCGGCACGCACGTCTTGATAGTAATCTGCGTTCTTTTGTTTGTTTGTTTTCGTTTGTTTTCTGTCTGCTTGTTTTATCTCAACCCTCCTCCCTCCCTCCCTCCCCTTCTACCCTTTCTTTCCCTTGTGTTCCTTGAGACCCTCCGCAGCAGCAATGGGCATCCTGCCGAGCAAGGAGAGCCACGAGTACCCTGGCGCCTTCCACTTTGCTCAGAGTGGGTGCCACGCCATGGCCATCCTCCCCCTCACTGAGCACTTCTTTCCCTCCGTCGACTCCCTCGCCTTCCGGCAGCTCTACGCATGTCGTGATATGCAGTCGGCCAAATACAACTTTTCTCTCGTTTCGCCGCAGATCTTCGCCAAGTATCGCCAGCGCTCGATCGAGCAACAGCAGGCGAAGGCAGCGAACGGGTCTGCGAGTGTGGCACCACCGGCGGACCGGTGGAAGCCGCGGCCGTGCCTCGCACACCACCACCACAGTGACGACAGCAGCGGTGATGCTGGGGTAACTGATCAGCCGATGGATGCGGCGGAGACGACGACGAAGTGGGTGGAGGTGGACACCATCAACGCCGACAACTTCAGTGAGTTCTTCCGCACCGACACCCGATGCATCTCGCCAGAGGAATCAGAGTGGCCGTTCCCCGACGGTGACGAGGAATTTTGCGGTGAGCTGCAGCACCCGAATCCGTCCGCACACTGGCGCACACACGATGCAGTGCGGCAGTACGTGCAGATGGAAAGTCGCGAGCTGGCACTGCGCAACGCGGACCTCCTGGCGGCCGGTGCGAGCGGCAACCGTACCGTGACAGCGGCGCAGGGAAGTACGCCGACCGGTGAGACCACCGGCCTGCCTCACGAGGCGGTGGACCAGTTCGCAGCGCAAGAACGCGAGATCGTCGACAAGTTCTTCAGCCGCAGCCCTGAGGCGCTTTATAACGCACTCGTGGTGGAGCCCAACGAGGGTTTCCTTGTGGACACAAACAAAGAGATGTGTGAAATTTACGCGGCTGAGATGCGGTGGAAGGCAGCACGCAAGATCGTGCAGGCCTATCGACAACAGTGCAAAAAGGATGGAGTTGCCGCAGATGCCAGCCACGATGACGAGAAGCAGTCGCCGGCGTGCGACCCAGCTCACAAGAGCGAGGACGCAGAGCCGCAACCGCAGCATCGCATCACGAAGCAAGAAGCCGATGAGGCCGCCACGGTGCCGCCACCCCCCGTCTTCTTGCGCCCGCCACCGCAGGTTATTGTTGTCCGCATTCACCGCGAAGAGGAGGAGGCGGCACGTGCCAAGTACCTCGCGGAGCAGCAGCACCAGCAACGGCGGCACCGCGGCAGTACGAGTTTCGAGGAGGAAACAACATCAGCGGGTTCACGCTCCGCCCGCTCCCGTGCCACCTCAGCTCGCTCGCCTGCGTCGGAGAGCGGCAGTGGCTACCCCGTGCGGAATATAAATACAACCCCGCCACGCACGCCGACGCAGGGCGACGCCGCCCACCCGCAGGCGCCATCGACGGCGACCACCCGCCACTACCGCTTCGAGGACGACGACCGTTACAAAGACGGCCGGATTCACCTGGTGGAGGAGGACGGGGTGCTCTACCTCTTCGCGTACAACACGGCCTATGTGGACCCGCGGCAGAAGCTGAAGGAGCGCAAGCAGCGCCGTGACGAGCAGCGATGCAAGCCCATGGACCCGCTTGAGCCACGTGTGACCCCGCCGTCCTCCGCAGCGGGCGACGATGACGGCTGCGATGATGCGGAGGCCGTGCACGCGGCGGAGACGCTGGCCCACAAGAACCGGCAGACGTCGTCCTTCTACCACACCGTCGACGCCTTTGGTTCCGAGGAATCCGACAATGCACCGCTTGAAGGTGCTTTGAAGAAGTCCGCAACACCACCACCACCACCAGCAGCGGCCACCGTCGCTGCCACGACCAAGAGTCCCCGCAGCCACGACAAGGACGGCAGCAGCGGCAACAACGACAATAATAACAACCGCAGCCGCAAAGAGGGCTGGGATGAAGGAGAGGAAGACGACGATGACGGGATGGAAGACGAGGAAACAGAGGAGGAGGAGGACACGGCCTTCGCCACCAAGCGCGGGGACCGCGGTCGGCAGCAGGATACGGCGGTGTTCGTCGATGACGCCGCTCCCTGTCGTCCGCAGGAGGCGTCGGAGGCCGCGGCGGCAGGCAACGACGGCGAGGAGGAGGAGAGTGAGAAGGCGCGCAACGACGAGTCGCACCCGCAGGCACGTCACACGAGCACGAGTGGAGGCTCTGAGAGTACCACCACCGGGGTCGCACCCACGGGGCGGCCGCGCGAGGTGCAGCAGCTGCAGCTGTGCACGGCTGCACCCTTCATCCTGCCCATCTGTCCAGTGCGTGTCGTGGGGTGTAACGGGTATACGGAGTCGACCTGCCGCGGGACGCCGTGGCTGCGTGGCTACGACGACGACCCAGAGGAGGACGCCTACGTGGAGTCGCTTCCGGTGCGGCCGCCGGTGATGTCTGGCGGCGGCTTCATCGACGCCAACATCGGTGATAAAATTCTGAGCCGCGCCTTCCTGCTCGGGCTGCAGGTGTTCCGCAACGTCTGCCTTGACGCAGGCCTGCCAGAGACCCTGACACGGCCCTTCTGGACACTCGGCTTGCTGTCGAACATCCCACTGCTGCAGATCTCGCGAGAAATGCGTTTTCGCATGCGGGCCGCCGCCGCAGAGGTGCGGCTCGGCTTCCAGGAGCTGCGGGACATGATCAAGGGCACGGAGAACGACATCCAGTCCTACATCTACGGGTACTCGGACATCCTGCCCTACCTGGAGTGCGTCTCGCGGGCACGGCTGCAGGCCGCCGCCGCGGAGGAGGGCGGCGAGTCGGCAGAGGAGGAGGAGGCGGTGGGCGAGACAGGGGAGAGGAAAGCGTCAACGACTCATCGCCCCGCCGCGAGTAGTCTCGAGTACTCCGAGAAGATGCTGCACCCGCTGCTGATACCGGAGAACAACGAGTACCTCTCGATCCCCACACGGGCGTCGCAGCCGGTCGTGCAACGCAGCCTACGCCTCCCGCGCGGTCCCATTGAGTTCTACTCCCAGCTCTCGATTCGCGGCAACCAGTTCCTGTCCCGTGTGCGGACGGAGTCGCAGGTCTCTTTCTTTCACCTCATCGCTGAGGCGACGGCGCCGGTGTCCACCTCACTCTTTATGAAGCCACTCGAACTGAACATGTACGACTACGGCGGCGCGGTGCGGCTGCATCTTATAAAGAACAGAGTTTCCGGGAAGGTCGAGATGCAGGCGCTGCCGCCGCCGCGGAACCTTGATCAGCTTATTCACGACCATCAGCGTCGCGTGCAACTACGCCGGCTCGCGGAGCAGGCAGAGGAACACAACAGCAGCAACAGCAACGACAACAAAGCCGGCGACGCTGCAGCCCCCACCCCCACCACCGCCGTCGTCGTCGCAGGTGCGAATAAGCCTGCAGAGGAGGAAGGGCTTGCCACAGCTGCAAAGCCCGGTGTGCGTAAGTCAGCGAAGGAGAAAGGCGATACTGCGATGCCGCCTTACCTTATCTTCACGGTTGTTCATCCGTCCGCAGCGGCAAAAGGTCCCTCGCTGGAACACTATCAGCGTATTATGCTCGGCCCGGATGAGCACGCAAAAGACGGCGCTGACAATGGATCAGCAGTGGTGGACCTGTCCGATGTGGAATTGATGTCGCTGTGCGATCCAGCAGCAACAGGAGCAACCACAGACGGTGTCCCTGCGACTCGCTGCACGTGCTACGCGGTAGACGGCAAGGAGCCACAGCCTGTCTTCGCCGTGCATCAGTACCTGTACGACGACGGCACCTTTGTGGATGGTGACATGGTTGTCTACAACGTCCACGCAGGCCGCTGGGAGCACTTTGAGTACTTTCACCGCGAGCAAATTGCCCGGCGTCGCGCACTGCGGGAGCGTCAGAAGCAGCGGAAGAGCCAAACGGCAGCGTCACAGGCTGACGGGCAGCCGAGCGAGTCGTCCACCTCAGCCGTCGCTGTACAGGACGGGGGTGATGATGGCAACACCGCCGCGGAAGACTTGAGCGACGAGGACGAGGAGGACATTCACCAGGAGGACATTCTGCTGTGCTGGATTAAGCGGCGGCTGCAGAGCGCGACGATGCGCAACCGGCAGGACCCTGGCTGGCTACGCGACAGCGAAGACCACATTGTGCAAGAGGGTCGGTACTACATCTGGGGCTTCGAGCACGACGATCAGCGTTACTTCTACGGCCTCATTCCCAAGTTTGCGAAGGAGAAGAAGGCGAAGCGGCACAACAATGATAAGGTAAACGCGCGCATGACCCCCACATCACTCAACAGCCACCACCACCGTCGACACCTCGGCGGTGGAAGCAGCCTCGGCACCCCATCCGCACTCTCCATCTCGCCCAACACGAATCACGGCAGCGTGCGCGAGATGCGGCGACTGCCCATCGGCAGCGGTCGTTACAGCAGCGGCGCAGGCGGGAACAGCGGGCGATACTACAGCACCAACTCGCCTGGCTCACGCAGCGCGCATAGCTCGCTCTCCACACGCTCGCCACGCAACTATCACAACAGCCACACTAGTGGCGGTGGTGGCGTGGATCTCAGCAGCGGGGATTACCCAGAAAGCGGGAGCGTCGCCCACGTTCAGGCGGATGCTCAGCTCGTTGTGTCGTTCCCCGACTCTCGCACGCTGCGAGCGCAGCCGCAGCAGCTACACTCACCCGTAAGTACGAACAGCCCGATACACAATGCCGGCGTCAACGCTGCGAATAACGGCAGTCGACGTGCGATGCGGACGACCGACGTCGACAGCGCGTCTGGGAAGGGCAGCAACAATAACAACGCCGGCGGCAGTGCGGTGCGGCCGAATCGTGCGGGGCCGCAGAAGCCGCCTCCAAAGGTCAGCGCATTTTTAGCCTCCGCGGCCGCGCAGTCCGCCGCTGCTACTGCTGCGATGAGTGAGGTGGACGGCCCTGCTGCAGCCTCGTCGCAGTCGCCTGGTCTCGTCAGCGCGAATAAGCCGTACCCACCACGTATTGTCTCGGCGCCGCTGCAGTCAACGGTGCTGAAGGGCACCATGTTGCCCTCCACAGCAGCAGCAGGGGCAGGATTAGCACCGGCCTCTGCGGCGGGCAACATGATAGGAGCTGCGGTGCCTGCAGGGGCGTCTCACTCGCTTGTCTCGGCGTCCACCGACAGTGGTGCACGGGGACGCGGTGGACGACAGCAGCAGCGGCAGCAACAGCAGCAAGACATGCCCTTCTCGCTCGCTCCGACCGCACCGCAGTCGCAGCAGCAACCACAGCCACAACAGCAGCAGTCCTCAGACTACGCGCCAGTAGCGGGAAGAACGATACGGAACACTACCTACAGCAAGAACAGCACTCGCCGCGGCCCTGCGGAGTACACCGGCAACGCATCACAGCAGCAGCAGCAGCAGCAACCCTACCTCACGCAGCGTGGGGGGCCGTCTATGAACAACGGCAACAGCAATACGAGCGACTGGTGCGCCGCACGTGGTACATCGAGTGATCACGGCCTCCCACCACCACCACCGCCGCCGCCGCCGCCGATAGGCCCTACCGAGGGTGGTAACTACGACAACGGGCGTGGGTACGTGAACGCATCGCCGTTGCAGCAGCAGCAGACCCAACAACCGCACCTGCACCCACCGACAGTGTACATGACAACTGGTGCCATCGGCCTTCATGGAAACACGCAGCAACAACAACAGCATCAGCAGCAAGTTCCGCAGCCACGGCGCGCGCAACAGCAGCAGCAGGGCCCACTTCCTCAGATGGGGCCGCAAGGGTACTCGTCATACAACCCCCCGGCACTTCGACAGCCACCACTGCCCCAGCAGCAACAACAACAACCGCGGCAAATGAGTATGACGCCCGGTCTTCACCTGCACGGTGGCAACCTTTCTCCTCCGCCTCCGCAGCCGCGCATGCCGACGACTGCGATGGGGGATGCCTTTCCCCAGCCATCGCCACCGCCGGCGATGTCAATGAGCATCCGTCGCCATCCGAACACCACCAACAACAACAACGCTGCGGTGGGTGGTGGTCCTGGGATGTACATGGATCCCTCGAACTACCCAACCCCCGCCTCGTCAGCCCATCCCACCTACTACGCGGACGTGCCGCCTCCCCCGCCCCCGCCTCAGCAGCAGCAACAGTGCGGCAACGGCGGCGGCTACTACGCTGCACCGTCGCAGCCGACGACCACCGGTCTATCATACGGCCTCGATATGGCAAATAGCAGCTTGAGTGGTGGGGACGTTGTACAGCAGGGTTATCCTCATCCACACCCGCAGCAGCAATACCAGCAGCAGCCACGAGGAGGTATGATGCCTGGCGCGGACTCCGCTCCGCCACCGCCAATGGCACGTCAGCCTGGCCAGCAGCCTTCGCAGCAACCCTACCACAACGCGGGCGCGAGCATGAAGGGCCACGTCAACACAGGGGTGTACGGTGACACGGCTGGTATGGCCCCACCGTTGATGACCCCTCCGCCGCAGCAGCAGCAGCAACAGCAGACGAACTTACCGATGCGCGCGACGACGTCGATGCCGCAGCAGCAGCCCATGGGTAACACCGCAGCTGCCATGTCTAACCCCTCGCAGCAACAACAGCAGATGATGTCGATAAACGCAAATCCTCCCTACCTTCCACGTCAGCTGACAGGCAATGCACACCTAAGCACTGCTCTGCCACCCTCCTCGACGAACCGCAGCAGCGCGGGAGAGTTGGTGAGCATGTACAGCCACAACAGCAGTGCCCTCGGCCCTGCAGGCGCGTCGTCCACCTCCTCTAACCCCAGCAACGGCAACGCAGCAACAGCAGCAGCGTGGGAGGGTCCTGGGCTGACCATGCAGTACAGTAGCAACAACAGCAACAGCAACAGCGTACCGACACCGAATCCGGCCGGCGCAGGGCGCACAGGTGGCAAGACGCCCTACCCCGTGCAGAGTGCTGCCAACGCCTACCCGCAGCCGGCGTCGATGAACGCTGCAGGTGCGGCGACGAGTGCGCCGCTGCGGCCCACCACCACCGGCGCATTCGTCGGGTGGGGCCCCGTATCGAACACGGTCAGCAACCGTGCCAGCCCAATGCAACAACAACAACAGCAGCAGCAGCAGCAAGGATCCTATCCCAGCCCGGCCCGCGACGCCGGCTACGCACACGACAGCTACAACACTACTGCAGCTGGGACGAGCAGTGGCGGTGACGGCAACCGTCTATCAACCTCACCCTACCCTCAGCCCAGCTTTCAGCAGCAGTTCAGCACTCCCTCTGCGCACTCGTCCTCCTATGCACCGACTCCGCTGCCGCCGCCACAGCATGGCGGCCCCGTCGAAAGCACCGGCGTGAACAGCGTATATGTCCAGCAGCCCAACTACCAGCGGCTTCAGCAACAGCCGTCGTCACCGTACCCGGTGCAGGGCGGCAATCCTCCGCACCACGCCTCCACGCACAACAACCCCTACAGCCGGTCTGTCACCGCCTCGCCAGCCTTGTCCCACGCCTCACACCCCTCTGCCGCTCTAGAGCCGTCTCCACCACAGCAGCAGCAACAACAACACCCGCAATACCCGTCGTACGCTGGAAATAACAGCAACAACGGCTACGGCGGCGGATCGACGTCGCCGCCCCCGCAGCAGGAGAGTGTGCAGCTGCCGCACACATCACCCACCTCCGCCACGCGTGCGGGGAGTCACCTCTTGAACACACAAGTACCTGTGCTACATCAACAACAGCACTTAGTCACGCCAACAGGTGGCACGTCCACATTTGCGCATCACGCCTCTGGTAGTGGGGGTAACAGTGGTTTCTCCGGCAGCTACGCTGCCTCCTCCACCGCACCCGCTTCTCGCCCACCGCCGCCGCAGCCGCAGCAGCTGCCCTACAGCATTCCGTCGTCGCCGTCGCCGAGCGGCAGCAGCTTCTCGTCCGCTGCTCTGCCGCAGGTGTCACAGAAGCTCTCGCCGTCTGCGAACGCCAGCGGCACGTTGCTCCGCTCCTCCTCAAGTCCGCAGCAGCGTCAGTTTCAGCAGCTTCAGCAACAACGACATCAGCAACAGCAACAGCAGCAACAGGGAGGAGGAATGGCGACGCCGTTACAGCCGTCGCACAACGTGCGCCAGTCTCCTGCCCCGCAGCTGATCTCGGAAGGGCCCCTACAACAGCATCCGCAGCAGCATCGTTCAGGAGACAGCTACGGCGAGAGTGGGAGCTACGACGCGACCAACAGCCCAGGACAGCTGCCGCGCTTTGCGCACAACCCCTACGCAATGCAGTAAGCTGCTGGGACGGAGAGGAGGAGAGGGAAGGCTGGGAGGGAAACGGCATGGAATAGGTTTGTTTTGTTTTTGCTGCTGATGCTGTTTCTTTCTAATCTTGTACTGTAGTGGATGCCTTTTGCTCTACGTCTCCCTCCGTGTGTGTGTGTGTGTGTGTATTAGTGTGTTTGTGGGCAGATGTGTGGAAGGGCGGTGAGTTGGGTGTTCGTGTTGGTTTCGTACTCGCGTAAAGCGGCAGGGAAGGGTTGAGGTTGATGCTCACACAAGCACCATCAAAAAAAAACCCTATGAGTAAAGAGAATGAAAAAGAGAAGCGCATGCGGCCCAGTGTATAAGGCAGGCTCACCTTCTCTTTTTTACGTTGAGCTTTTTGTTTCTGTATTCTGCTGCGGTACCAGCTTCCCTACTTCCTTCCTTCCCCACCACCACTACCACCACACACCCTCTTCGGTTGTTTGCTGGTTTGTTTTATGGCTTGTTCGATGTATGGCTTGGTTGTTTTATATTTTACCGTTCTTTCTACGACTTGTGAGTTCAGTGTGGCGTTTCGTGGTGGTGCTTCATGTGTTCTGTCTGGTTTTCGCCATTGTCTTATATTAATGCTCTTTTCTGGTTTTTTCGACGTGTGCTCCTTCTCTTTCTCTCTCTCCCTCCTTCCCACTCCTTATCAGACGCGCTAGGTGGAAGTCGGCTTGGCTCTGCAGATGTCTGAACGTCTGGCTGGTGTGGAGTGGGTTTTAGAGGTACTTCGACGTTGCTCTCTTTGCTGCTAGTCTTCTTGTTGTCTTGTTCCCGCTTGTTAAGTTCCGTTGTGTTTGTTGTTGTTTTTTCTTTGCACTCACCACTTGCAAGAAATACAAAACAGCTGCCAGCCTCCTTTCATGCTTTTTTTTTGGCCTTCGCTGCTGCCGCTGTTGCCGCTGCGTTGTGGCGAGGGTAGAGAGTATAAACACATTTTTATTACACACATATTTGCGGTTTGCTGTTGTTGGAACCCCTGTGTGTGACGCTGTTTTTTGAAAGGCAGCAGGCACGCAAATGTCGTCTGTTCATCTTTATTCTCCTCTTGTACGTTTTTCTTTTCTTTGCTTTCATATTATTTTTTTTTTTTTTTTGAGCTCCGTGTGTGTGTGTGTGTGTGTGTGTGTGTTAGTCTGTGTGCGGGTGGACGTGAATCACTGCTGCACGCCGGATCGCTTTGCTTATTTGCTTGCTTGCTTGTTGGGATAGTCTCTCTGTTGTGGCTGCAGTCAGATCTCTTATCCTCTCCCTGTAGTACATACACACAAGACTACACAGAAACACACGCTGCGTTGTGCGATTAATGCTGCCGTGAGGTACAGACTCTGTGCCGCCTTGACTTTCTCTCTCTCTCTTCTTTCCAGTTTTGCATTCTCTATTTTCTATTGTCTATCCAATCAAAAACAACGCAACAACAAAAGAAAATCAAAAGAAGAAGTACTTCTCTCTGATTTTTTATTGTCATTATTATTTCTATGGCTAGCTGTGTCGGTGAGCGTGTGTCTGTGTCTGTGCGACACCGTTTCGGGGTTGGATGGTAGCTTGGTGTTGTTTCGTTTATGGTTACAATTATTTGCTGAGCCGTGAATAATCATGGGGAGTAGTCGACTTGAAAATACAAGAGATCAGAAAAGCTCAAAGAGAGAGAAAGCAGCGGTGGAGGGTTGTTGCTTTTGTTTTGCTTTAAGTGGTAAGGGAGCTGCTCCCAGCGTCGCTGCAACGCGGCGGCGGCGCGTTGTGTGGGACGAGATGAAATTTAAAAACGTGGAGGGCAGGAACCAACTGGAAGCGCTTTTTGGACACTTGCTGATGGGCTGTGTCGTTGCATGCGTTCTCCGCTTCCACAACCACCCCCTTCTTAGTTCTATCTCTCTCTCTTTGGTGTGGTTGCTGGGTACGACAGCTGCGCATGTACCACCACCCGTCGACGTTGCTCTCTCGTGCGTAAGTGTGGGGGGGCGGGGTGGGAGGCGGGGTGGTGTACAACGTTCATGTGAGGCTGCGTGTTTGCCCGCTGTGATTGATGCAGCGACACCTTCGTGAAACACTTCGGCGCACCTCCCCCTCTTTATCTCACACCCTCCTGCTATGGAAACTGCGCAGAGAGTTAAGGGAGACAACAAGCACTTAAAAAAAGAACAGCAACACCTCCCTCTTTTCGAGAAACATACGGCGGAGAGAAAGCACAAATGTATATATGTCTCTTCTTTAACTCCCTCCTTCTTCCTCTTTTGCTTTCGTTGTTGTCCGCTGCCTCCTGCATTGAGCGGGTGCTACGCGCTTTACATCGGTACCTCACTTCGTACATACACACACACACATATGTTTAAGTCCACTACGCACGTGTGTAGCTCAACACAACGCAGTAGCAAGCGTCGGCTCACCCCCCCCCCCCCAAGCACACACACACGCACACGTGGAAGCCACTCGAACAAAAGAAGCAAAAAAGAATAAGTGAGGGTTTAGTACGTGCAGCCCTACTTGTTTTGTTTGTTTTGCCACTTCTGCTACTGTTGCTGTGATTGTGATTGAAGTTACCTCAGCAGCTGCTTACGCCCGCATCGACTCAGTACTTTATTTTCTTTCTCTCTGCGTTCTTTATTTGCTTCTGTCTCTCTTTGTGAGTCTGATAGTTAGTGTTTTTACTCCATTCTCTGGTGCGCTTGTTTTTTTTTTTTTGCTGTTGTTGCAGTGTTTTCCTGGCTGTTTGTGTTTGTTTGTTTTGTCTAACTCGTTTATCCGTCTTTCCTAGGTGGCTTTTATTTTATTTTACGACTGCCTTTGCTGTTTCTCCGTTCCGTTAACTGAGGTGTGTGTGTGTGTTTATGTGTGTGTGTGTGTGTGTGTTTGTGTCTTCTCCCTCTTTTCTTTCTGTGATTGATTGCCTCTCTTCTCTGCTCAACCATCTGAAGACTGTTGTGTACCCCCGCTACTTCCTCGCCTCTCCGGCTGTGTTGATAACACTTCTTTTGTGCTTGATTTGCCTATTATCTGTCTCTCCTTTTTTTAACTTAAGCAACGTCATATTTGCCTAATTCCACAACGCTCTTTTCTCTCCTTCGTTGTTTGATCCGATACGTGTGGTGTTTCTGTGCTGCTGCTGCTGCTGCTGCTGCTGCTGCTAGCGGTGGTGTTGGTGGTGGCTCCAATCATTACTGCATCTATTTTTTTCTGTCTTTTTGACATTCTGCTTCTCGACCTTTACTGCATCGAACAGCTGCTCACAGCCGGCGAGCTCGCAAGCACGCTACGTGAGGCTCTCCGCTTTCTTTTGATTGTTTGTTTCGCTTTCCTCTTTCTCTTTTAATTAACGTCTGTCGTGTGTTGCGTTCTCAACATCACCGCCACCCTCTCTTCGTTGTTGTCTTTCTCTTCGTCTTTGTTGCCGTTCTTATTTAGCTGGTCTTGCTGCCCTCCTCTCTTTCCCGCTTCTCCCACCCCCTCTTCGCTTCCTGTCCTTGCAGCTGTGTTCCGCTCTCTGCTTGTTTGTGTTTTCTCTTCGTGCCTTCTCGCCTCTCGACAAACCTCAACGGACTTTTCTCCGACTCTCCAATTCTGCTGTAACGCCTGCGGCTTCACGGATCTGGTGCGTGCATCTCCGTCACTCACTTCAGCTTGGTTTTGTTTGTTTGTTTGTTTGTTTGTGTTTGTGTGTGAGCGTGCGTGCGTGGGTGTGTGCGTTGAGGAACTAAGAAAGGGAAACGCTCATTGACGAACAAGGACAGTGATCAGCTACACTGTGCTTCTCTTTTTTTCTCTCTCTCTTCTTGTTTCTGATTTCTTGAGTTGTGTGGGTTGTTGTGAGTCCCTTTGGTAGTCGTGGCTGCTTCGCGCCCACCGACAGAGCAGCAGGAATCACGCAGGGGGGAGCTGCTCTCTGCTATTCTCTCACACCCCATCTCCCCACGGGGACAACAAACACACACGCAAGTAGCGCACGATGGGTGCGCTGCCGAGTCGGGAATCCAACGAGGACCCCTCGACGGTGTTCTTTGCAAACTGCGGCTCTCACGTCGTCTTCCACGTCCCCATGACGCCGCACTTCTTTCCTTCGCCGGACAGCCTCGCGTTTCAGCAGCTCCTGCACGCCCGCAACAATCAATCCGCGCTGTACTGCTTCGACGTGAAGGACGTGTCGTCGGTGCTGCCACCGCAGGCGGCAGAGGCGTTTCGTGAAGCGCAAAATGAAGACTGGGGCGCAGAGGTGGAAGAGACCGACCCGAGCGTGCACTACTACGACGCAGAAATCAATGAGAAGATACAGGAGTGCGGTGGGTCGGTGCAGATCGGGGAGCCGGTGGTGGGCGAGCACTTCAAGCACTCCATCGAAGATGCGGAGAGCCTCTATAAGGTGCTGGTAGAAGAGCCCACGGCGGGTACGCTGGTGGACACAGATGCGGAGATGTGCGAGTTATTTGAGGCGGAGCAGCGGTGGCGCGCCGCCGTTTCGCAGGAGTTTGCGAAGGCGGCCACGCAGCCCAACAGCAGCGGCTCCACCGTCGGTGACCACTGTGATGCGAGTAGCAATGACATAAGTGCAGGTGATGCCACCGGACTTCCCTCTGCATCCCTACCACCACCACCGCGTAGGTTTCTCTACCCCCTCCCCCACGCCATCGCGCTACGCATGACAACCGAGGAGGAGGAGGAGATGCGAGCGGAGTACTGCCGTCTACACAACATCCCCTACATCGCGCCACACTTTCACGCGAAGCCTGGCTCTGCGCCGCCGATGATAGACGCGGCGTCGTTGGCGCAGCTCGGGGTGCCGCGCGCCTCCTCGTCAACATGCTTCGTCGCCTGTCCGCTGCCGCTGCCGCTGCCGCTGGTGGAACGTCGTCGTTATCACTTCGAAGACGACCCGAAGTACCGCGACGGTCGCGTGCATCTCGTCGAGGAGCACGGCGTGCTCTATCACTTCGCGTACCTCCCGAAGAAGCGGAGGCACCACACGGCGCCCAAGACGACGTCGCACACCGCCGCCGGCGCGAATAGTAGCAGTAACGGTAACAACAACAACGCCAATGCTGATGCGCTGCGGGACACCCCAATGGTGCTCGATCGCTGCCTGCACGATGTCGTGTACAGCGAGGAGCCCAACACTTCGGTGTCGAACAGCAAGCAGGTGGCCCCCGCGAAGCGCTATGGCCGCTGTGCTCGCTGCGGGGCTCGCATCGAGCAACGCTTAGACTACACGCAGCTGCGGCAGCTCAAGGCAACACGGCAGCAGCGACGCGAGCTGGCGAAGCAGCAGCGACAGCAGCAGCACGGGAGCAGCAGCAACAACTCCGCTGATGCGTTGGAACAGCAGCAGGCGTGGGCCGCCTTCGCTGCGGCACACGACGCTCAACAGGCGATGTGTCGCCCGAACGACAGCGAGAGCGACGAGGCGCCGGGCAGTGACAGTGATTTGGAGGTTGCCTCCCACACCGAGCGGGTCGAGGAGGAGGGAGAGACGGAGTTTGTAATTAACATTGCACCGGTGCGGATCGCTGGCATGGATGGCCTGCTGCCGTCCAAGACCCGCGGCACGCCGTGGTTGCGCGGCTACGAGCACGAGGGCGAAGCTGCCGCGGACGCCTACGTGGAGTCGCTGACGCACAAACCACCCGTCATGCGCACCTGCCGCTTCATCGAGGGCTCCGTTGGCGACAAGATCGTCAACCGTGCTTCCCTTGTCGCGATGCTGTCGTACCGCCCGATGTGTCGCCAGGCCGGCCTGAGCAACGCACTGACGCGGCCTGTCTGGTCCACCTGCGTGCTGTCGAACATTCCGTACCTGCAGATGGTTCGCGAGACCTTCTTCCGGGCCAAGGCGGCGGTCGCGGAGATCGACGACAAGGACATGCTGCTGCGGAAGTGGTTGGACGTCGTAGACCGGGAAAACAACTTCTACAACTTCATTAACGCCAACCTGTACATGATACGTAACTTCACCCCACCAGAGCGCACTGTGCGACAACACGAGCCGTCGGAAAACACCCTGAGCAGCGCGACGACAGCCGGTGCCGCGAGTGCGTTAGGCAGCGTGGACGTTGGCACCGGCCACGGCAACTCTGTCGCCTCGCCTTCCTCTGTGTCAGAGAATCGGACGAAAAAGGCAACGGCGATGGATGACGGAGCATCCCAGCCCCCCTCCAACCCTCGCGGAGACAGCGGCAGCACCAGAGACGCGAGGAGCTCGTTGAAGGTATCACCACAACAACAGCAACAATCACACAGCTGCCCGGATGGAGAGGGTGAAGAAGCGGTGCGCCCGGTTGATGCGGGGCGTGCATCAGCATTAGCACCACGCCATCAGCATCAGCAACAACAAAGTACTCTGGAGAGCGCCGGTGGTGACGCACCGTCCTCGGCGTCCTCCTCTTCTTCCCCCTTGTTGGTGACTATTCCTGTTGCCCCTGCTGCTGCTGGAGCTGGTGAGGTGGTCGCATCCGGCCACCACGGCCGTCTCGTCACCCCCACCACGGATGCCCCCCTCACCGGCGCTGCACATGCCGATCCGCACGCTGGCACCACCACACCCACAACATCATCAACGGTGGCACGACGTGATGCCACTGACGTGGGAAAAAGCATGATGACGTCGACAACGGCAATGCTGAATGAAAACAACGCGAAGCAAAGTCGCAGCAGTAACTACAAGAATGGAGGATGTGGTGCGGAGCTGCGCAGTCATCGCGTCATGCGCGACTTGGAGGAGGCGACAATTGGACGGCCTGAGGGGCAGGGGCCACGTGACGTAGTGGACGACGACGTCAGCAGCGATGACGAGGTGCACGAGGTAGTGGAGAGGGTGGAAGGTCGCAACGACGCCGCAGCGCGCGCGGCACGACGGAGGGAAGAAAAGCGCCAAGCAGAGAGGAGCGCAAAGAGCAAGACGAAGAAGTATGTGGCAGCAGCAGTGGCAGAACGCGCGTGTTGCGAGGGTGTTGGGTCGACGACCACCACCACCGTAAGCCCCGCACCGTCGACAACAAAAGGCACAAACGATGCGGTGACGACGGCAACTACGTTACAGCGAACAGACGCAGTGTGGCGTAATCCGGTGACCGCTGGTGTGACAATGAGCCCCCTGGCGGACCGCGGTGCCGCTGCACGCGACCACGACCACGACGACGTGGACGCCAACGACGGAGGGGAGGCCTCGGGCAGGCCTTTGCTGCCGACTCGCAGCACACCATCGCCGCGCCACCGCTCCGCTCACCAGCTCTCCGTGTCGATGCATACAGGTGAGGAGGACGTGCACAGCAGCATCGACAAGGACGCCGGCGGTGGCGAGGAGGGCGACGACGATACAGATTTGCGCATGGAGGAGGAGGAGAGCATCCGCGGCAACGCCATAATGCCGTCGCTGGCAGCGCCACACGCCGGCAGGAAAGACTCGCCCGCGCACCCGCCGTTCTCCTCCTCGTCACCGCTGATGACGATGATGGAGCAGCAGCAGAGGATCGAGGTGCCACCGCGGCCGAACTTCCAACTCTTCTCATCCCGGCTGGAGCCACACGCACCGCTCTCTTTGTACTCGCTATTCGATTACGACGTGAGCGCGGATGTGATGCTGGGGACTATCGGTAGCAGCACCGATACGGTCAGCCCGGTCGCTGCGGCGCTGACGGGCACCAAAGAAACCGACGACACCGCCACCGCCGCTGGCATGAACAACGAGTCAAGCGAGTTTATCAGCAACAGCGCAGCCGGGCTTCCGAGCTACGTGCAGCACGACGTGTTGCGTGAGAACGAACGGCGGCAGGCGGAGCCGAAGTCGCTGCGGCGACCGAGTCACGCCTTGTACGAGTGCGGCATGCTCGCCACCACGCGCGGTCGCAGCTTTCTCTTCCTGCTTCGTGAAGACTGCGTGCACGCACTGCTCTACTACCTGTCTTCCGCTGCTGCACCCATCTTCATTGGGGCCTACATCGAGCCCGTTGACACGACGAGTGTCAGCTACGGTGGCGCTGTGCGTTTGCAGAATCCAAGCTCTGTAAACATGCCCTTGAGCGACGAGCCGGTGGAGTCGCGGAAGCCGAACGACCCGGAACAGAGTGCGGGGGCAAATAACAACAACGAGCAGAGCACTTCTACAGCAGCAGCAGCAGCAACAGCAACAGCAGCGAAGCACGCAGAGGACGGTGGAGAGCAGCGGCAGAGCAGCGGGACGGCACCACTGTCCGGCGCCGCACTCGCGTGCAGCAGCAGCACGCGTCGCGTCATCATCGGGCCGGTGGAAGGCATGGAGGTGATGGCGGAGTACTACAAGAGCAAGGGTCTCATCACGTGCTTCAGCATCAGCGATGTCGAGCGCATCGCACCAGGCCCGAGTGCCGCCCACCGCCTGCGCAAGATGATCCTCCCCTCCTCGCACCCCGCGAACATTCAAAACGTTGGCAATAGCAGCAGCAGCAGTGGCGGTAACAACATGGACAACGTGACTTCCGGCAGTGAAAGCGAGGAGCGTGCGCTGATGCTGCGGCAGGCACGCGAGGCCACACAATACGGCCACACCTTCACCTACGCCGCGCATGAGTTTCGTGACGGTGACCTCGTTGTCTACAACTTTGACGAACGGCGCTGGGAGCACTACGAGCACGTGCAGCTGCGCCGCCGGTTCGCCGCGAAGGCGGCCGCCGTGGCCGCGGCAGCTGCTGGTAGCCCTTTCCAACGTGAGATTGGAGGAGGCCACTGCAGAAGCAGCCCGATGGGTCACTCCTCTACGGGGTCCTCCTCCTTTAACTCTACAACGGCGCTGGGGCTGCTGTCGACGTCTGCGGTAGGAGTTACAGGAGGAGGAGGGGGCGTAGCAGGGAGGGTAAATGATGATGTGGCGGGTGTGGTGGATGGCAGCGTGGGATGTGCCAGCTCCATCGCGGACGCTTCGATGTCCGCCCGCCTCCTCTGTGTCGGGCTGGATGAGCTGCTGCTGAGCTGGACAAAGTGGATCGTGGACAACCGCTTCTACGAAGACCGCAGCGACCTTGGATGGCTGAACCTGCCCGACGGCAGCCCCATCCAGCTTGGGGGGCGGTACTTTCTGTGGAGCTTCCGGCACAACCACCAGCGATACTTCTACGGCGTCATCCCCAAGTTTGCGAAGGGACGACTGCGGCGGCAGAAGCTGATGGAGCGCAATCGAAAGAAAAAGGAGTTGAGTGCGTCTCGCGGAGCCTCAGCGACGACGGCAGCGACATCGACGCCGACGTTGAACAGCGATGCCAGAGAGGGGAAGCGGAAGGGGCACAAGAGCGCTTCTCGCTCGCCCTTCACCAACGCCGAGGCTGCGCGAGGCACCACGCCGTGCGGGCACAGCAACAGCAGCGGAACGGCAGCAGTAGGAAGAGGGGAGCGTTGCCGAGACGATCGCGAGACGCGCGTCAACCCGACGCGGCGTTGCACGAGGCTATCCTCCTTACACTCGCAGGAGCTGCTGCGTGACGCTTCCTCGCGGGCTACCGCTGCTGTCCCGTTCTCCGCAAGCACGTCGTACACTTTAGACACGCGGCGGCAGCAAGAGGGTGAGGTGGTGCCCTCCGTAACGTCATCCAGCGCACCTCAACCGCACAGTTTTGCGCAGGCCAGCGAGCACGTTACGCGTCGGCAGCAGCAGCAACACCAGCAACATTACGGAAGTCATAAGAGCATGGACAGCGTGGAGGCGACTGCAGTACACGCGCCGCACATGCACTCCCTCTCCGACGCCCCCCACAGCAGTCCGCTGATGGAGCAGGGTAACAACGATAACAACAACACTAGCAGCAGCAGCTTCTCCGCCTCCCACTTCCACTCCTTGTATCCACCGTCGCAGCCGATCATCATCGCGGGTGGGCCTCATGGGCCAGCGACGGCAGCAACATCAGCAGCAGCAGCAGTCGGCAGTCACAGCTTCCTAAGCGTACGTGTCGGGAGTAACGTCGTTTACCCCCCGCTACCCTCCTCCTCCCTCGCCAGCTCCAGTCCTGTGGTGGTGGCTGGGGGAGCGACCACACACACCACCGCTGTCACAGCCGGAGCGGAGCTGTCCTCGTCGTCAGCGCTGCGCTGCGCACCGCTGCTCAGACCTCCGCCGACGCAGCCACATCGTGGCACCCCACGCAGTCCACTCTTCACGTCACCAGGTCAGCTGCAGGCTGCTACATCAGCTGCTGCTGTTGCTGCAAGTGGGGCCAACTACTACTACCAGTACGGTGGCAACACCTTCATTCAGGACGGGAAGCGGCATGAGAACGAGTACTACCCACCCTTGCCGCAGAGCATGCCTTTCCATCCGGCCTCGCAGGCGGCTGCAGCGAAATTGGTGCCGCTGCCCCACCCACAGGCAGAGCGGGGCGGGATTCCAGCAATGTTTCGCTACTGGGGCCCGGTGGGACATCCATCCCCGTCCTCATCGTCGTCCCGCAGCAACACCCTGCCGCGACCCAGCATGTCAGTGCCCTTAGCCCAACAGCAGCAGCAGCAACAACAGCACTCCCCGCTGTCCTCAAGTGCATGCACCTCTGTTGTGGGTGGTGCAGCAGCAACAGCAACAACAACGGCGGTGATGTCGGTCGGCGGCAACCCCCTCCCCACGTCAACGGTGAATGGCTTAACAGTGCGGGTGCGACGACGTGGTGTGACAGCCTCGACAGCGCCAGCCACCACAGCAGCAGCAGCGGGGCTGCCACTGTTCGGCCCCTCGTCCCTCTCCGTGTCCGTCACGACGATGGCTCTTGGGCCGCCATCGGATAGCGTGAACAGTGCCTTCAGCACTGCACGATCCACCGCAGGTGGAGGCAGTCACGCAGTCGTGGCCGGCTTCCCTGGAATGCCGGTGCTGCATGGAGTGGAGCCGCAGCCGTGCAGCCTCAGTGGAGGTGGTGTGGGAGGAATAGGCTTTCCTTCCGTTGTCGGGTCGTGTGTCACGGCTTCATCCACAACGGCAGTCGTAGTGAGCCCTGAGGACACGCCGCAACGGCTCTCTCCGACCAGCATGCTGCCTGCCAACCTGATCAACGAAGGTTCCAAGACAAAGGGGGAGTCTGTACTGCGTGTGGATGAAGACACGTACGTGCAGCGAGAAGCGTTTCGCTGGAACCCGTACGCGTCGACAAAGTGGGCGACGAACACGCATGAAAACGGCGGTGCAGGGTTGTGAGCAAGTCAACAAGAGGACATGTTTAACTTGTGGGGGTACGGAAAGAAGGAAAAACTAACGAAGGCACAAAAAGCAGGCAAGGGTCTCCCTTACTTATTTATTTTCAGCGTTGCTGTATGTGTATGTGTGTGTGTGTATATGTGCTGTTTATGTCACGATGCCTCCTCTGCATTAATCAGGCGCGTACAACGGGTGCAGCTTTCTCAGCATACATCGTGATATCAGAGACCGCTTTTGGCGTTCACCCCCCCCCCCAACACACACACACACACACTTTCCATTCACCCTATGTAGTCTGCCCTCGTAGCTAACCGATGCCGGCTCACACTCCCCCTCTTCGCTTCCTTCTCTCTCTTCTCTGCTCCCTTCCCTTGTTGCAATACATACACACTCACACGCGTACGTACATCAACATCCGCGTACATACATAACAACACACTCACTCTTTTTTTTTTTCTGCTTGCCTGCTCTCTCTCTCTCTCTCCACCATCGTCAACACGCAAGAGGTTTGCTCCTTTTGATAATACAGATTCCCTCTGTGATACGTGTGTTCTTTCTTTGTTTGTTTTGTGTACTTGTGTGTGTGTGTGTCTTGCCCATCGAAGCTGATAGTGTGTGGAACTGCGGAAGCAAAGACCAAAAACAACAAAAAAAAGCACAAGTGAGTAAGCGACCATCATCCCCCTTCTCCCCTCCCCTCCCTTCGAAAGCACAAGCACACACGCATTCACGTGCAGCAGGAGTAAAAGCAAACCGGAGCATCGGAGCTCGCTTGGGTGATCCCTCCCTGAATGCGTGAACACACATACGTATATAGGGAAAATAAGTGATTCCCATTCACAGTGTTTAGACTTACACGTTTCGCGTGGAAGTCTGATCTGTTTCATTCGTGTGTTTGTTTTTTTGTGGTTGTTGTTTTGTTGCTTCTGCTGCTGCTGTTGTTGTTGAGGTTTTCGCTTGCTCATTCTCTCAGTGGTGCGCGTTGCTTCACGTCACCTCAGTCCGCGGAGCTACAACAGGGACGATCCATCACAGCTGCGTTTGGAGTGCATCCACGCACGCGTACAGACTACGCTTCCTTTGGCTTCTCCATATTAACCTTCTCGTTCTATTTGCTGTTGTTTGTTCTCGTCGTGCTAGCTAAAGGTGTTGATTTTGTTTTCAGCGGCGTGTGTGGGGGGTTTCTCTTTTTTTTCTCTCTCCCGACCCCTCACCTCTCCTTTCTGCATACCGCAGTTGCAAACAGCGATACGGAGAAAAAGCAGTATTCACAGAAGAAGTCGCTTTTCTTGTGGTTGTGTTTGCCACCTTCCCACCCTCCACCCACCCCCTCACATACACACACAAACACACCCGTTCCCACACGTGTGCGGCGAAAGGGAAAAGCAGGGCGAAGCACGCGGGAAGCGATCGTGAGAGCAGCACGAACACCTCGCGCACACGCCACACCTATTCGTGTACGTCTCTCAGTTTTTGTTTGTTTGTTTCTCTCTCTCTTCGCTATTGTTGGTTTTTGTTTTTTGTTCTTTGTTTTTCGCTTCCTGTTATTGGGTAGGGTCTACTCACATCCTCCCGCACGTGAGCGCCATAACCTCTGCGGTGTGTACCTTCTTTCCTCCCCCTTCTACTCCGCAGTTGTTGCTGCCTGCTCTCTTATCTGACTCCCCCCTTTCTTTTTTTTTTTTTTTTGAGGGGCCTTCATCAAAAATCAACTTCCGTTTTCTGTTGGTTCTCGCCTCCCCCTCATTCTTATATTAACCTGCCAATTTTTCTGCGCAAGAAAAGTAAAGCCTACACAGCTGATTTTGGTATCATCTTTTTCTTTCTCTCCTGCTGCTTTCTTCGCAAGTTAGTCGTATAGTCGAAACAAACACAAATAACCACGTGCGCATCAAGCGAGCGCGTTTGTTGTTGTTGCTGTCCCCTCTGCTGTCCGGTTGACAAGCTCTCTCTCTCTCTTCACATCTCCCCGCTCTTTGAGCACCTCTTGTTTATTTGTTTAATTACTATTATTATTATTCTCTTCTTTAACCTCCGTGGCGAGAATTCTGCATCGTCTTCGCCTTCCACACTTATCTCTGTCCGCACCGCCTCCCCTTCTATCGCTGTTATTATTATTATTATTATTATTATTATTTCCTTTCTTTCCCTCTCTTTTTCTGAATTACGGACGCCTCAGCACACGCTTCTCCTCTTTGCTTGACGTGTTTTGTTGTTGTTGTTTTGCTTTTTCTTTGTGTGTGCAAACAAAAGAAGAAAGAGCGCGAGAGCGGTACGAGTGGGGGAAGCACCGGTGTCTCGTGGAGGAAAACCGTGCAGTCCGTCACCACCTGCCACGGCGAGTTGAGTCGAGTGGAATCCACTCCCAGCCACCCCTCTTTCTCTTTTTTACTTTGTTTGTTTGCTGTTTTACGTGCCGGCAGGCTTTTTTTTTTCTGTTTGTTTGTTTGTGCTCGCTTCTGTGGTTTTGTCTCCGTTCTAACTTTTTCTGTTGTTGCTTTCCGTTGTGCTAGTGGTGTTCTTCGCCATCGTTGCTCCCTCTCTCTCTCTCCTCATCCTCCCATCCCTTCGTCTCCCTGCTTCACGACAGACAGCTCTTGAAGAGCGCGGAAAGAGGCGTGTTCGTGTAGGTCAATCAGGTTCATCAGCGAAGGATAGAATAGTTGTAAAAAAAAAGGCAGGAAAACAGAGTTTAGAACATGGGTGCGCTGCCAAGTAGGGAGAGCCACGAGGGGCCGAACACGGTGTACTTCGGCAACAACACCGGCGTCGTCACCTTTCGTCTCCCGATGACCCCGCACTACTTCCCCAGTGCAGACTGCCTGGCGTTTAAGGAAGTCTACCGCGTCCGGGACAGCCAGTCCTGCAAGTACAGCTTCAACATCAGAGAAGCGTCCGCAGTGCTGCCCGAGAAACTCGCGAGGGACTTCCACAACGCGCAGAGCGAGTACTGGGGCCCGGAGGCGGAGGCCGAAGATCTGAGTGTGCACTACCATGACGAAGAGGTGCAAGCACGCCTGCTGGGGAACAGTTTTAGCAGGACAGACACGCACAGCCACGGTCGAACGAACTCGTCCTCAAGGCATCCACACATCCGCGCCTCCATCGAGAACCGGCACGAGCTGTACGAGAAGCTTGTCGTGCAGCCGACCAAGAACGCGCTCATCGACACAGATGATGAGATGCGCGAGGTTTACCTCGCCGAACAGCAGTGGCGCGCCGCCCGCGAGGTTGTCCGCCGTCACCGTGCCTTTACAAAACAGCAGCATATGACGTCCGAGCAGCTCAGTGAGCTGAGTCCGAGTGCATTAGTGAGTGTGGATGTCAGCGAGGCGGAGCTGGAGGCGGCGGAGGCGGTGCCGCCACCGCGAAAGTGGCTGCGCCCAATTCCCGAAGTCGTGGTGGAGCGGATGTCGATGGAGGACGCGTATGAAGCCCACCGCGCTTACCGTGCACGCCACCAGGAGCCCGACTCAAAGAGAACGACTGCGCCCCCGCTGCGTGCGGCGGCGGATGGCGCGTCGTCGTCGTGTGACAGGCAAGGGCTGCGCCGCAACGTCGGGCGCGGCCCAGCGAGCGGCGAGTGCGACGAAGCCGCTCTCAACGTGCTCGACGGGCAGGGCCGACGCCCCTTTGTTGAAAACGAGACCCTGAACGAAGAGATGCTCAAGTCGTACCCGTGCTTCCAAGACACGGAGCTGCCCTTCGAGTTGGATGAGCAGTACATGGACGGTCGGGTGCACATGGTCGCCTACGACGGCGTCAACTACCTCTTCGCCTACAACCCCGACTACGTGCGGGCAATGGGTAAGACGGTCGTCGTCGACGCCAGCCTAGATGAGAAGCGTCGCCGTAGCTCGGGCGCCGTGCAAAGCGAGCGCTGCCGTCGACCCTTCACCACCACCCACACCGTCGCGACGCGCCAGGCAGAGGACTTCGACGACCCCAACCAGCGGCGTGCGTATGAGATATTTCAGCCCATCTACGCACGGTACTACATACCTGTTATGCCAGTGCGGATGCTCGGCGTGGACGGTTTTATCCCGTGCAACACCGCTGCAGATGAAAACAGTAGCGGGGAGAGTGGGGTGCGGAGTGCGCCGTGGATGCGTGGCGTGGACGACGATGAGGAGGAGGAGATCTTCCAGGAAAAAACGCTGCCGCAAAAGTACGGTGTTGCCCCACCACCGGTGCTGCGTGCCTGCCGCTTCATCCACGCCGCCATCGGTGATAAAATTCTCAACCGCATGTCAGTGCTGGGCTGCATGACGTTTCGTGAGCGCTGTATCAACGCCGGCCTGCCAGACGCGATCGCCTGCCCGTTATGGGGTGTGGTCGAGTTGAGCGACATTCCGCAGCTGCAATTTCAGCGCGAGATCGAGCTGCGGCTGCTCGCTGCGATTCACGAAATCGACGACGGCGACATGCGCATCCGCGATGCGCTGGCACGGCAGCACTCGTGGAACGACTACGTCAACTTCACAAACAGTCCCATGTATGGTTTTATGGTGCGGGCACCGCCAGAGCGGCATTTCCGCGCCGACGCCGATGGGAAGCTGAGGGAGGTGGGAGGTGCGGAGGACGACGCGGCCAGCCGCTCCTGCAGCAGCAGCAGTGGTGGCAACGAGCCGGCGACGGCCGCACAGCAGCAGCGAGGACACTCTACCAGCAACAGCAGCAACAGTCGTAATGACAAGAATAAGCGTCATACTGTCGCACGTTCTTCAGCAACCGCAAAGAAGTCGGTACAGGCACGCACGGATATGGCAGAGGAGGAGGCAGGAGAGAAGGAAAACAACCCAGAAGCCGTCGTCACCGCAGCACAGAAGAGTGGGACCAGCAGAAGTACCGGCGTCCATCCCGCTCTGGCACTCAGCGTCGCGGGGGACACGAACAGCATTAGCTCTCCTAACAGCGATACAGAGAGCCGCGATGAGTACAGCGGCAGCACAAGCGCACGCAGCGCGGCGCACAGCGCATCCATTACCATCGTCGAACACATGAACACCGATAAGACAGGAGGGAAGACGGCCCCTGCAGCAGCAGCAGCAACAAAAACAACAGCGCGAGTGAAGCGCACGCGCGATGGCCACACGTGCATCGGCGGCTGCGCCCCTCCAGAAACGGTCGAGCAGAACGCAGCGCTGGCCACCGCCATGACCAACGCCGGCCTCTCCAAGAGCTGCGTCGCCGCTGCCACCGCGGAAGCCGGGAATGACAGCGACAACGATTTTCCCTGCCTCGCCCAGCCCCCGGCAGAGCTGATGTGTTCCTGGTCCTTCAAGCGTCGCCGCCTCGGGCTGACCGAGGAAGTCTCTGTAAATCCCAACTTCAGCGAGGAGGAGTGGATGCCGATGGTGAACCCCCTTACCAAAGACACGGCGCTGGCTTTGCTGGGGGTGCGCATGTCCATGCGCGGCCGCCTCGCCCTGGTCCGCTACAGCCTCACGGCGGTGCACAAGGTGCTGTATTACCTCTCCCAAGCGTCAGCCCCGATCTTCTGCCTCCCTTACGTCGGACCGCCACAGCAGTGTCCCAACGTGTACCTGGAGAACGTTCTGCGGGCCCCGTCATCATCGCAAGCCAGCCTCCCTCCCCCGACGCCTGAGCAGGTGAAGACGTCCGTCGCCGCCTACGCGCAGGGAAAGGTGAGTTGCTACGTACTCGTGAACGTGAACGACCGCGTGGCCAACCCGCCCACGTCGTGCAATCGTAACCACTACCGTGATGATGTGCTGATGAGCGAGGCTGTTGAGGCAGGGATCACGTCACGCCTTATCCTCGCGCAGATTCCAATTAAGGCCGACGCGCGATATGCGCTGCAGTGGTACCGCAAGTCGCTGCGGTACGGCACCGGCGCCGCAGCAGCAACCGGCGATGACGCACCGTACGCGGAGTGGCCGTCTCTGCTGGATGCACCGGCGGCGTGCGACGGTGACGTGCTTGTGGTCTGCCCGCGCACACACCGCTGGATTCGCGTGACCACGCTGATGGTGTTGGCTTCCTTAATGGCGATGCACAAGAAGAACCGTGAAAAGGCGGAGGAGTTGGTGCAGCCGGTCCCTGTGCTGGACCTCTTCAACGACGCCACCTTCGCTTCCGAGGTGGAGTTGTGCTACAACGGTCTGTTGCACAAAAACATGGACTCGGAGGGGATGCAGTGCCACATGCTGCCCATGCGTAACTTCTTCTCCTACAACGGTATGGTGGAGCTGGTGCTCGACCGGCTGCGCCTCATCGTCAACCAGGAGCAGTACGAGGACAAGGACGATGAGGGGTGGCTCGTGCTGCATGAAGCGGCCCCTTTCGCGGCGGATGCGTCGGTGACGTCCTCCTCCTCCAGAACGGCAACGGCCGGGGCCACGCCGCACATCAACGTCGGCACACAGAGTCCCTGCTCCGCCGCCTTTTCGAATCAGAAGTATGTGGAGAGTGGCCAGTATTTTATCTGGAGCTTTCTTCTCATGGGACAGCGCTTCTTCCTTGGCACAAAGCCACGCTTTATTCGTCTAGCGTTGCAGCGGCAAAAGCAAAACCAGCGGCGACGACTGAAGCGGAAGGAGCGGGACGCGATGGGGACCGGCCAGGCACCCGACGGCACCTCAACAACAACAACGGCGGCAGCGACTAAATCGACGAGCACCCGCAGCAACGCCAGCAAACCGGGCACCTCAGAGAATCCGCAGCTGGCTGTCGGTACCACCAGCAGCACGCCCACCAGCAGAAAGAGCGCGTTGAGTGAGCCTACGAGCCTTGGCGGCAGTTGCCAGCCCTCAAGTCTGGCTGGTTCTACGCCCCTGTCAGCGCCGCCGCAGGACAACGGCGGAGGCATCCCTGCCAGCACCACGACACCACCGACCAACATACCGATCACCGCCGCCGACCACGTGCAGCTAGCCCACGAGGCCATGCAGCTACACCAAAACCACAACGCCTCGCAGAGCATGTCCCCGCCGTCTGTGGCTGCTGCTGCTGCAGCGGCAGCGCATCACGATGGGCAGCGCACCACCCGCCACGTCCCGTACGCGCCGCTTCACCTTATCTCCGACGACCTCCTCGCCGATGACGAATGCAACGAAATGCAGAAATTTCGACAGCGTCACCGACAGTGGATGGCCGCACGCGGGGTGTGCTTCGCGCAGCTCGACCGCAGCACCACTCTTACACACCACGGCGATCACGTGCAGTCCTTGTTACCGCTGAGCTCAGCCTGCGACACCTCGCGGTGGGAGGTGCCGCCTCTGGCTGGGCAGCAGCCGCACCGTCGCCGCCTTGTCGTGCCGGTCGGTCCGCACGGTGCTGGACGGCCGCGCTACATCGACTGCGAGGATCTCCAGAAGGGTGTGGACGGCATTGCTGATGCATTTATTGCTCATTCCACGAACAGCCGCAGCCACGCCATCACAAGCACGCCCGCACAACAGGACAACGAGGAGGCGAACGGCGTGCCGGTGCAAAAAGCAGGGACGCCGCGTGTGGTGGACGCGCAGAAAACGAGCTACCGGTGGGATCCGTACCGGGTTGTCGACTAACTCCGGCAAAGCACAGAAAAGAAAAAAAGAGAGAGAAATCGCCTTTGCAAAGCAAAAATAAGCAAGAGGCGGTGTACCATCCTGCGCAGGAGAACAACTTGCTGTGCGCCGGCGTGAAACTCTAGATGGTGTCGGTATTGTGGTGTTTTATGACACAGTATCACAAGCTTTTCTGGTGATGATGGTGTGTGTATGTGTGTGTGTGTGTGTGTGTGTGTGTTTATGAACATCATTTTGCGTGTGGTTTATTCGATTGTGTTTTATGTGTGCAAATCAGCATCGTCATCTGCAGTGGCAGCTCCGGTGTGCTGTGGCGAGAAAGAGGTGGGTGTATGGAAGAGAAACAAGGAGCCGTCAACATATAATGTCAACACGCAAAACAAAAAATAAGACGCTAAAAGAAAGCGTCATCATCATAGGCGCATACGTGAAGTACTGCACCGTAGCTCCGTTGAAGGCAGGGGAGGGGGCGGAAGGGGACTACTACCCTCAAAGATCTGCATGAGCTCACGGAACTGCATGCGAAGTGTACTCGGCGTCCATGTTAGAGAACCTTCCGACTCCTCTCCAGCTGTGCATATGGCCTCACGCATGTAAAATTTAAAAAAGGCGAAACACATTAACGAAAATCCGTAATGTGTGTGTGTGTGTGTGTGTGTGTGTCCTATGGCAGCTACTCTGCTGTGTACCAAGAACAACGAGTGCACACGTGTAAGGACAGCAGGCTACGCCACTGACACTGTACGCCGGTTCAACAAAACACCCACTCTGCAATCCATCTCCTTCCCTTATTCTAACCTCTCTTTCCTCTGTTGTCGTTGTCGTCGCTGCTTGTCGTTGCTCATCGTCTATCACAGTTTACATCATCACGCATACGTGAAGAAATAATAAGCGTACGTAAGAAAAAAAAACATCAGTGATATTTTCGTTTCTGCACACTTCCATCTACTCTTACGTTTTCTTTTTTGCGTTGAGCTCGTTGCTGTTTTTTTATTTGCATTGGCCTGTTTGATCAATTGTTTTGAGCTTTCTCTTCTTAGCGATGGTCTCTGCAGAGGGAAAGATGACAACGGCGCGTGCCTGCGTTGTGCTAAGCACGGTCGCTGCCGCCTGCAGCGCTGTCGCTCTTCTGCGCCTCCCTCTTTTCGAACTCCGCGCCGACGCTCTCAACTCCTCCATCACGCAGAGCCTCTTCACCACGGACATCTACACTCCCCTGGCAGAAAAGCACATTCCGGTGAAAACGTTCACAGAGAAGTGCGAGCGACTGCAGATGGGCTTCCGCATCGCACAGGGCTGCACGATCGCAGCCATCGCGTGCTTGGCGCTCGCCTTTCTCTGTGGAGTGCTTCATCTCACACCGACCTTCACCAAGACAAAACGCAATGTGCGCTGCATATGTGGTGCACCAATTTCCCTGCTGCTTCTCCTCGCAGTGGCCGTGATTAGCCTGGAAGGATACGTGCTGCGGTCTATGTATGAAGACAACATCGAGTGCCGCACGGAAACTGCCCTCATCACCGGCAACGACGCCGTGCCGCACGCAGAACCTTTTGCCCTTCACGACGACGCAGCACCGCATGAAGGTGTTGCAGCTGTGGGCGTCTTTCAATTTTGCGTGAAAACCGGCGGACTCTTTCTTCGGTTGTCTCCCCCCACCGTCTCAACATCCCGCCTCCACTGGACCTGCCGGACGTCCCGGTGGAGGTCGTCTACGCGAGGCACGCGGAACTGCATGCCCTCGCCGCCACGGATGAAAAGCGCTGCAATCCCTTCGATGACTGCATCGCGTCCTACCGCAGCATGGGCTTTGAGCAGGCAGTTGGCTACCGTGTCGTGTGGGTCGTGCTGGGCGTGGCCGCGTTCGCGGCGCTGGTGGAAATGATGGTGATGGCCGTCGGCGCCAGCGCTGTGCCGCAGGCTGGCGTGATGGAGGAAACAGTGAACCTGCTGCACCGCCAAGACGACGAGCGTGTTATTTAAGCACGATGCGATGCTGAGTCATACGTACGTGATAGAGAGAGTGGCTCTTTTTTTTTCTGCTTTGCTTTGCTTTACTTTATTACGGGGAGTTGTAAGAGCATGCGCTGGTGTGTGTGTGTGTGTACCCTGCATCTGTGTGAGTGGGCGCTCTCTTCGTCTTGATCCTCGCACACACACGCCCGTGCCCACGTCATACACTCTTCCTATACATGCAAACACGCATGCCTCGCGTCTTGCCTTGTGAGTTTCTTATTGCTGTTATTGTCTAAAAAGGAAAGGGAGGAGGAGGGAAGCTGTGCATCTCTGCGTTGCCACCACCGCCTTCACACTTCCTGTGCTATACTAACGCTTCGCGTCACCCCCGTGCGTGAACCTGGACGACGACGTGTGTCTCCTCTCCCCCCCCCCCCTACGACTGCATTCGCGACCTCTTTTTTTTCTGTCGTTTCTCGTCGTAAAGCCAGTGTTGTTTTGGACCTGCGGCGGGTCTCCTTCACAAATGTGCGGGGGCATGCAACACGGCGAGGGATGTACCTCACCCTCCTCGCCTCCCGCCCCTCTCCCATCTCCCCCTCTATCTCGATTCAGCTCAATCTTCTTTTTGTATTTCCATGCTTGTGGGGGAAGGAGGTGGAATTGCTCTCCTTTTTGATTCTCTGAAACGGCTTTTTTTGGCTTTTCTGTTTTTATATATCAGCAATTTCTTTTCTGTGTGCGTGTGTTTTGCTGACCCCCCCCCAAACTTTTTTTTTGGTCTTCTCTTCTACCCGCCGTATTTCTATACATCCTCTCTTTCCCTCTCTTTCCTTCCAGAAACGTCTATTGTGGTTCCCCGATGCTTTGGAGTGTGTCTCCCTCTTACGCTTGTGTGTGGGTTGGAGTTTTTTTTTTAAACTTCTGAAAATATGTGTGTGTGTATGAAGGGTTAGCGGAGGCAGTGTTGTGACTGAGGAGGGTCGTGTTGTTAGTACCCGTGACTGCACATGCGTTCGCTATTCCGCTCGATCCTTCTCGTGTGACGTGGCGGCACCTGCCTCCTCCTCCTCCTCCGAGCTCTGAGGGAAACAAGAAAGAACGAAAACAAAAGCAATAAAAGAAGTGTCGCAGAGAACCTCAACTGGGGGAAGGCAATGCGTCTGTGTGTGTGTGTGTGTGTGTGTGTGTGTGTGTATGCCTTTAATTGTGTTTTCCTCTTTCTTTTTTATTGATGTTGTGGTGTATAGACTCCTCGCTACGATGCAGAAGACGGGAAGTAGAGACGCTCTCCTTAGGTGGGCACAGCCAGCTCAGCAGCAAATTCTCTTGCACGGTGCGAGTATTAATGATGCGCAAGCCCTTCACATTCATTCACGCACACACACACACACACACTTCCTCTTCTTTATTATTATTATTATTCTCCCTTCTCCTGTCCATACCGGATTGCATTTCACGAATATCTGCAAGCACCCAGGCTCAAACATACTTCAGCGCAAGTTCTCTCCCTTTCTCTCTGCCACACAGCTCTAATTTATTTTTCTTGCTCTTCTTTCATCTATTCACACACCCTCCGCACACACAAAAGTAAACACTACATTACATCTACTCTTCTAAACTCATGCAAAGCCTGTACGACATCCTCGGGGTTCCTGTCGCCGCCTCCCAGGCTGAGGTGCAGGAAGCGTACCGCCAGCTGCTCCTCCGCTGCCACCCGGACCGGTGCTATCACGACAACGACAGTGCCATTTATAACCCCAATGCCGACGTCGACGAAATCCGCACGCGGATGCTGAACACGGCACACGACGTGTTGTCGAACCCCGTGCAGCGACAGCTGTACGACGCCTACCTTGCCCACAGGCTACGCAGCGACGTTGCAACAGACGGCGGGCTCGACTCGATCATGCAGCTGCTTTCGACATCGCTGACGCTACCAAATACGCCGCAGCTGCTACTGACCACCACCACCCCATCCCATGAAGAAGCACCTTCGGAACAGCAGCAGATTCAGGTGGTGTCCCCGACGAGTGCAGCTGTGGGCAGCGAGGCAAGCAAGCCCGTGGTGTACACTGCGGCCATCAGCGTGCAGCGTCAGCCGGACGGGACGGTGTCGGTGCGGTCCCACCGCTCCGGCCCACAGCCGATCGACACCCTGCCGTTCGCTTCAGAGGCCACCACAGCGGATGCAACGGCAAGGGGCGACGAGCACAGCACCTCCACCGGCGCGGCCACGGCAGCGTCTAACGCCTCTACTCCCAAAGAACAGCTACCGCGGCGTGTACGGGTGATGGCGGAACAGCTGAGCAGCAGCAGCAGGAGCGAGGTGGACAATGAGCTCAACCAGGCGATGGTGACACTGGCGAACTCCCTCCTTTCCCTGGCCACCGCCGCAGCCAGCGTGTAAATAAAGGGAGAGATAGACCAGCATACATTAAAGAAGGGAGAGAGAAATAAGCAAAAGCACCAGCTACGCGACGTGTCACCGGAGAAGCATCTCTCTTTAAAGTACCAAGATTCAACGTCCGCGTGCTTCGTCTCTTTGCCGCTGCTGTTGTTTTCTCGCCTCATCCGTCGCTGTCCGCCCGCTACTTTCTTCCCTTCTCATTACTCTATTATTAATATATATATATATATATACTATTTTTCTGATTGACCGTTTCGTGTGATGCCTAAGTCAGCAGCCATTGGGCGGTGTTTTGTATTTTCGCTCTTTTCTTGTGTTTTTTTTTTTTGCTATTATGGACGATGATGATCAGAGAGTTGGGTGGGGATGGGGACGGACTTCCTGTTGTTTTTTGTAGTTTCGCTGCAGCTGTTTTTCATGTTTAGATGCTCTGTTCTGGTTCACCAAAGATCAGCTGCCTTTTTTTTTTTTTCGTCCCCTTACCCCCTCTCTCTCTGGTCTGTATGACCCACTTTTGTTATTGTTGGTTGCTCGTTTGCCTTTTTTGTTGTTGTCCTTCCCCCCCCCTCCCCTTCCCTTCCCTTCCTCTCGCCAGCTCGTTCCCTATTACTGTTATTATTATAATTGCTGTCCTTCTTCGGTGCTGGGTTTTCTTTTGGTGGAGGGCAGATTTGTTTTCCCTCGCGCACCCGCACCACGCTCCCTCCTCAAAAAAAAAAAGCTTGAAGCTCGGAGATAATTAAAGCAGCACACACAAAAAAAAAACCGTTAGAAGAAAGCGCCAGGTGACGGTTGTTCCATGTAGTTCCTTGAGTGTTATGTGTGATGGTTGGTTCGAGTCCCCTGTCCTCCCCGATCCCTCCCTTTCTTTTATCGCTGGAGTGTTTCTTATTTATTTTATCCCCTCTTCAGGTTCTCCCTTAGCCAAGCGGAGATCACCATCGCTGCCCGTCTTGTGTGTGCGTAGATGAAAAGGGGGAGAGCTGTGGGAAGAGGGGGGAGGTACCTTGTAAGGTGGCGTAAAAGGGGAGCAGTGTTTGCTCTTCTCTCTCGGTGTGCCTACGCGCGTTTGATAGGGTTTTTTTCTCTTCTCACTCGTTGAATTCACTTCTCTCCTCCTCATCCCTTCCTTCGCATCTGGCGATAACATGTTCCTCCCAGCTACACAATGGGTGCTCTCTGCGAGGCCTGCCCCTGTCCTCTGCCATCATATATTCGAGCACGCTCCTCGCTGCCTTGTGTGTGTGTTTATTTGTTTGATTTGTTGGCTTTTTTACTTCCTTTTTTCTCACTTTAGCTTCATCACAATCTACATCGTTATGTGGAAGCCCTTTATGATGGTGGACTGGCGATGGTCAGACGTTGCGTGATCGCCTGTCTTTGCTCTCCTCCTCCATCTTTGTTGCTCCCTTATTTAAGTTGCCGTGGTGTTGCTGGTCTGTTCTATTAGCTGTTCGGGGTGGACACTCGGCACGGCCTTCTTTTTGTTTGTTTGTTTTTTATCCCTCTCTTTTTTGTTGATGTGGCGATGATCATCGCTGTGCGCTCTTTGTTCAAAAGCCCTCCGCATGCGATGCTGATCGATGACGGTAGTGAACAAACAAGCGAAACGTAAGTCAAAACAAACGATAGCGTTTGGAGGAGGGAGCCTCACCTTTTGCGTCCATATATATGTGTGTGTCTTTCTTCCCTTGTTTTCCTCTTCTTTCATCTCTCTCGCTCTTTCCTTCCCTCTAAATATCGAATGCTGACACAGCGATGCAAAGGAGTTATTACGGGGCGGCGCTCCCTTCCCAAAGCACCCCCTTTAGCACTGACCACGGGCTTTCTCCATCGTCTTCCTTCTTTGTTATTTTTCATCCCCTCGCAACGAGCGTGGGTTTTTTGTGCGTTTTGTTTTTTTTTCTTGCTCTCCCTTTCACAATCATCAAAAACGCAAACGAAAGGTAAGAGGTAGTCGCTGTTTGTTTGCTTGTTTGAGTTCTGTGTGAGTGTCATCGTCAAGTGTCGTGGGTACGCTCGCTCTTCGCGTCGAGTGTCTCCCTCTTTTGTTGTTTCTATTCTCCCTGCTTCTTGCTTTTTTTTTTGTTCGTTTGTTTGTTCTCTCGCTTTCGCTTTCTGCGGCAGAAAACACAATCGTCATCTTCGTGCGGTCCTTGCACGCACAGACACGCACACACACACGCACACACACACACACACACACACACACACACACACACACACACACACACACACACACGTAGTGGCAACGATGCTCTCCCAGCAGCGATGGTACCAAAAAACAAACGTGCTGCTTGCCGTAAGTCTGTCCGCACGCGTTCGGATCGTGCACCGCATCGTTAATATTACGACTTTGTTTATATATATATATATATATATACCCCACTTCCGCCCACTAATACCACCACCACTTTTCTTCAACACTGCTGATGGGGAAACGGGTACGCATGCATGAGGACTCAAGATTTTTGTTTTTGATGTTCTCCTCCTAGTTCATTCAGTAACGACGAAGCATGAGCTGTATTTCCTCAGATCAACTGCAAAGGACAACAACAGAAACTCAATATACATATATATATATCACAGCGCAGAGTTTTCTTCAAGTTTTTATGTTGACGACCGCGATGAGGAAAGACACAAACGCGCCGCGACCAGCACTAGTGATGAATGCCGCCACACGGAGTGAAGCTGCGAAGAGGTTTGAGGTTGCTGCAGCTCTTCCTCTCCACCCCCACCCCCACCCCTCTCTCTTTCATTGCCTCCACCTACCAGCTTCACCTGGCTTCGCACTGTCTGTCGCGCCACCCGCGCATCGACTTTTCATTTCTCTCTCTTACTTCGCCCTTTCTTTCTCTGTTTTATACTTCTCCCACGTACGGTGGTGCTCTTCCTCGAACCAACCAACGCGAATGCGGTGGGGGGGTCGCCACGCCCACCTCGGTGATCTGTTCCTCTCCCTGCACACCTGTGTACACGTGTGTATGTGTACACATGAAAAAGGTCTCTTAAGCGATTCCTACTAAAGAGCAACCACCTCACGCTTTCTAGCCAATAAACTTCGTTTTTCTGGTAGTTTATACAGCTGCATAGGAGCGACGTGTACTCACCCCTCTGTTGTCCTCCTCAGACACTTAGCTCACGGTTCGTTTACCCACTCCTCCACGCATACACAAACACACACAGAATCCATCGCAGAGGGAAGTGCATCATGGCGCATGATCGTGAGCACACCCACCACGCCTTGAGCACGGTGGTGAAGGCAGAGCGATCTGCCGTGCCTCGGATGAACCCCGCCTCGCAAGTAGAGCGTCGGATCCACACAGACGAGCACACGCACGCCAAGTCGTATTATGAGCGCGACGGAGCAGGCCGGGAAACCTACGCGACGTACTACAACTCCAACGACGACCCAACCTTCCAGGCACGCTACAACACGAATGGTCGCCACGCCTTTGTCTCAGCCTCCTCCTTCACCTTTGTGTCGAACGGCAACAACAGCCGCAGCAGTGCAAGCGCCAGAAAGTCACCGCGAGCACCCGTGTACGCACCGACGGCGATTGTCGAGGAAGCAGCGAGTCCAGAGCCGGAAACACACACTCGGCACGCGTCGCGCACCCACACCACCCCCACCGCGCAGCCGATTGTCGAGGAGCCGGACGACGATGACGACGGCAGCAAGTACGCCTACATGGACGACGTACGCAAGTCGCATGGGCCACGTTACGGTGCCGTGGATCATCTCTCCTCCTTCCACCACGAGAACCTCCCATCTCGTCGCAACGCCCCTGCGCGGTACCACGGCGATGATGCCATGGCTTACCAGCTAAGTCCCTTTGTTCAACCTAACGCGCTCATGCGTGATTTCTTCATGGACGACTTTTTCGACGGTCCTCGTGGAGCGTTTGGTATGATGGATGCGATGCGGCAGCACATGTCACGGCAGCGTGCCGCGATGTTTGGTGGGGTCGACCCATTCGCCAACTTCTTCTAAGCCTTCCTCACGATGGCGGGCGGGGTGACCTGTAGCTGCTGTGCGACGCAGTCGATTTAGAGCACAAAGCTGAAAACGTGAGCGATGTATTTATACGGAGAAGCTCTGCGTGCACGTGTCTTTGTCGGTGCTATTAGACAACGCGAGTTTATCATGGTTACCTTTTTTCCCCGATGTGTGTGTGTGTGTGTGTATTGCACACGTGCACCCCAAACACCCGCACGTCATGGAATCCACGCGTACCACCCAGCTCTTTATCTTCTCCCGCGATGTCACCCATCGAGCCACCTTCCGGGGGGTGAAGAAAGCTATTACTACTACTAATACTATTCTACATATATATATATCATCTTTATTTATTATTATTACCATTATTTTGCCTATTCGTAAGTACTCTTGTTCTGTGGTTTGAGCGAGTTTCATTTGTACACCTCCCTTTCCTTCTTTTTATTTGTTTTTTTTTTTTTGAACTTCCCTTACCCTCACATTTGACGAGGAGGTCGATGTACTTTGGCACTCATGTCAGTGGCCAAGGCGAAGGGAGAACGAAGAAAAGGAAAGAAATACCCTCCACGAAAATAACAAGTTGTGAAGGCGTCAAACACACCACGAGGACAGTGCTTTGAGGAACGTTCTGCAGCAGCGCATGAGTCATGCACAGCCGCCTGCTCTACTCTTTTACTGTTGCACAAGCGCGTCCCCTACTTTGTTATTGCTGCTTTGTTGTCGCGGTTGCCGCTGCTGATGCTACTAGCCTTCGCTTTGTACGCGACGTGCACTACCACTGATCTTACCTTTTGTATGTTTGATTATTTTCTTTTTTTTTAGGTGAAGAAGGGACGTGCCACTCAACGTACCTTTTTCCGTTGCACGGGTGGTCCAAATCAGCCGTGTGACGTCAATGCCATTTCCAACAAGTATCTTCCACAAGTTACTGTGATCTCTATTTTTGCTTTTGTTTTTGTCTCCTGTTCTCAGCCTTCTTTTTTTTTTTCTGGGGGAGAACTGTGGGAGCGCCCACACAAACACACACTCGAAGCAGCAGCACGGCAAGTAACTGCGCAACAGAATTGTCCGCAGATTGCCCAAGCCCAGCTTTCCCCTGTTCTCCCCTCACAAACCTCTCAAACAAAAGACAAAAGACAACATCGTCAAATCCCACCACCTATTTCGTATTACTGTTGTTGTTGTTTCATTGTATTCGGAAATCGCAGAAAGAAAGCACATCAACCGTCGTAAACAACACCAGACAACCACCGTCGTCAACGCAACCGTCCCGCTACGGTGTGCGCCACGTCCTACTGTCATTACTTCCTTCGATCGCAGAGAGCACACAAACCCTTTTGTCTCTGCTGCTACGGTCCACGACACCCTTTTCCCGACAACTGCCGGACCAATCACAACTCACAAAACTTCAATACTAACGAACCCACCCAACACCACCCGCTACCCTACTGCAACCCCCCCACACACCAATCTACCACACAAAGAACCCAAAGAAAACACACACAAACACATCCCTTAAAGCAACAACCAGTGACAACACACACCCACAAGAACCCTTAAAAACAAATAACAACCGCACAAAAACCACACAACCCGCGCGCCGCCACCAACACATCCTGCGGCTAACCCCACTCCCCTCCCCACCAACCCCCTCCCCCCTCCCCCCCTCCCCCTCCGACATGCTAACAAACGACGAGGACCGCTGCCAGGTGGGGCGGGCAGAGAGAGAGAGAGACGCCCCGGGCCGCGCAGGGAAAAGGATTGGGAGTACGGCACTC